>CAJGYO010000001.1:103078880-103359543 GCA_904845875.1 Miscanthus lutarioriparius
AGGTTTTCAACATGCTTGGTTCATATAAGCTTTTGACAATAAGAACAAAAGGGTTAGACATGCTTATATGACCCAAGCCAACATGGTGTACTCAATAGATATGAATTAAGCAAGAGTACATGAAGTAAAGCTCATTTTAATCAGAGTAAAACACGGAAGCAAAGCAAATGAGCATAACCAAGTGACCTGACATATATAAAAATAAAAGTAGAGAGCACACATGTCACATAAGTATCACAATCACAAGTATGTAATGTAATGCAATGCATGAAGGTAAACGTGAATGCATAATGTATCACACATAAACACATAAAGAGCCAAAAAAATGAATCATATGCTCCCCCTAGATGTACCGCTCCCCCTAGATCTAACATACTCAATCCCTCTCCCCCTTTGGCGTCAAGCACCAAAACCTAAGGGCTGGACAGCAGAACTGGAGCAGTCGAGTCGGGCGCTGAGGTGCGGTGAGAAATCTAGAACTGAGCAGCAGCATCCTTGGACCCTGAACTCTGAGCGGTCTGACCCTCTGTCGCTGGAAGTGAAGGTGAAGCAGTTTAGGTCTGCTTAGGAACCGGCATGGCCTGTGACTCTAGAAGTATCACTGTAGGAAGTGGAGCCACATCTGCCGCTGTCGCTGTCGCTGAAACTGGCTCGGATGATGCAACAGATGATAGGATCATCTCTATAATACCGGCAACTAGAGCAACTATGCTAGTGATAGGGACTCACAACTCTGATGGTGTAGACTGCCCTATAAGCTCACTGAAAGTAGCATCGAGGCTCTTGGAAACTAGGGTGTCAGTCACTAGCACTGAGGAACTGTGAGGCGGAGTGAAACCCATAACAATGGGAGTGAAGTGAGGGCCCTAGGCTGTCACTGGCGAAGCAAACCACTGGGACACCTCCTCTGTAGGTGAAGCAAACTAAGTAGTTGGTTGTCCCTGACTCTGGAGCCCACTAGGCTGTATAGCTAGAGTCACTGAAGTGGTGGCAGACTAGCCGATCTAAGGTGTAGACTGTGGAGGAGCCGCCTCGATAGCAGTAAAGACATGCTGCATGAAGCCAAGTAACTGCTGCTAAATCATAAGCTATTGCTGCTGCGTGGCCTGCTGCTGCCTCTAGAACTCGTCCTATCGAGCATGAACCTGTGCAAGTGCAGCTGCGGTCTCTTGTGCCTAGCGTGCCTAGTCCTACCTCATCCGCTCAAGTATGGCAAGATGTGCTGGATCTGTCTACGGTGGCTGTGGTGGAGGTGAGCTGGAGCCACTAGCCTTTCTATCGTGTGGTTGAGGAGGCATCTGAGGAATAGGTTTGTAGTCATCATCAAAGTTGTTACTAGGGTCGCTCTCAATCACATCCGCCTGTTGTGCATCAAGCTCCTCCTCCTCTATAGTAGCAATCTGATGATCTCATCCTGCTGGGCTACTGTCTCAGGTACCTCTGGGCGACGGCTCAACCGGCGTGGTGTCCTCCCACTACTGTGATGTAGCATCTGAGTCATGTTACATGGAGGAAACTCTGTAGTAGCACCTGTGTACTCTGCCATCGTCTCTAGGGACTTCTATGTAACTGCTTTTGCAAATCAAGAAGGAGATCCAATGAGCATACGGCAGCTGACGGTGACCTCTGAAGCCCTCTGCAAGTGTGTCCTCCATCTCTAACAATATCACATCCCAAATATCAAACACTAACTGGGAAACCAAGTGATATACAAGCCATAACTGAATGCGAGTCAGACCCTCATGGTAGCCCATCCTCGGGAGTAGAGTCCTCATAATATCATCAAGTAGCCGAGCTGTGGGAGTAAGGTCACGTGGTGTCCTGCTCGACCCCTCGCCAAAAGGCTCTATGAAGCACACTCTGACAAGGTCTGTAGGAGGCATAAGACCGTCGTGAGGGCATTTCGGAGGCTCTGTCTGACCATAGCAAACCTCGTGAAGGTGAATGGGTGACTCTGGAATCCTAAGAATCTCTCTGACCCTCAAGCTTTGGAGCCTATAGTCACGGCCTCTAAATGCAAAGGGAATGAACCTGTGCCTCGGGTCAATCCAAAGAGAAGAGTAAAACTCATGGACCCACGATGAAACATAGCGGCCAGTGCATCCAAGAAGATCTATCAACCATGGTAGATATGAGAGGTGAGGACAGATCTGCTCACCTACATCTGAAACAAGTGACTCAATGGAGTAAACTCTCTATGATCTGAAGGCAACTCCACTATTTAGATAAGCATTATAGAAATCTTTCTACAGTATTGTATAGAAATCCTCTGAAGCACGCTCATCCCGCCTCGGTGAAAACCAATCCTCAAACTGCACGAAGTGGAGCTGCTGCAGCTGTTTGGCTATGGCTGCCCTCAAGTCAAGGTGAACCACTGGAGGCAGACCCAGCAGTCTGGGAGGCGGACAAGAGCCCCTCCTCTATGTCTCAGGCCTCGGTGACACTTGAGTGCATGTACGACTAGAGCATCAAAGCTATGGCTGTGCTACCTAATCTGTCTCCTCAGTCTGGTCTACCTGTTGAGTACCCTCTGTCTGCTCCGCTGGCTGTGTCTGTTGCTCTGTCTCTCCCTGAGGCAGACTCTCCTCTAAAGCGACATGTCGTCCTCCAAGCATGACAGTCCCAGCTGGACTACCATGACGACTCTCAACTCTCTCGACGGTGGCCCTCTGAGCTGGTGATAGCTGATCGGCAATATGGACACCACTCCTAGCTCCATCTCTCTTCGCTCGCTCAGCGGCGGCTACCACTGCTGCTGCTCTCTCAGTCTCCACATCAACGAGCTTTCGCTTCTTTGCTGTGGTCTTTTTTGCCTTTCCCTTTTCTTGAGCAGTCAAGCGAGGTGAAGGCCTTGGATCCTCATCACTAGGACCACCTCCAACATTCTTGACTCATGCCATTGCTAGAGCTGAAGAGAATTACTGCCACGGATAAGAACCAACTGCCAGCTAACAATCGCTAGGCTTGGCCTCGATCCGTACTCACAGACTTGGCCTCGAGTTAACTAACCACTGCTGAAACAACCTCAAAAACACCGACTCGCTGCACGATGGAATAGATAGGGTATATAAATAATCTCAATATTCATCTAGAGGTGCGAAACCCTAACAAGCAAGCAGTAGATACAAAATTGAAAGTGATGGTTTGCTACCTGATGAATCGGCGACCAACGAGCGAATAAGAGGATCATGGGGCACCACCGAAATATGCCTAGGGTTATGGTTTGGCCGCAAAGTGGTGAGACGTCCGAGCAATGCAATGTAGGCACGATGGATGGCAACTAGGGCAATCGACGGTGCAGGCGAAGCTTAGGATGCACGCTGGAAGGAGCCGCTGCGGCGTGGGTAGGCGGCGCGGATGCACGCAGGCATGATGGAGCAGTGCTATGAGGATGTACGCGGGTGCGACAGCACTGGTGCGCGGTTGCAGCGAGGGAGGCGCAGGCGGCGGAGCTGGTGCGCTGTTGCGGGCGTGGGCGAGATCGGTGTGGGCACGGCGACGCTGTTGCGGTGCGAGCATGGCTAGGGCATGGGCACTGGCGAGGTTGGGACTAGTGGCACGGGTATAGAGATTAAATATGGTGGCCCCCGTGTTAGATAAGGAAACGAAATAGAGTTTGAGATCCACATGATTTCAACTGACCGGACGTACTGGTGGCAACGACCGGACGCTGCCACCTAGAGTCCGGTCGACAACAGAGAGGTCCAAAAACCCTCAAGTCACGACCGGACACGTCCGATTACCCTTGACCGGACATATCTAGAGTCCGGTCGATCCTGAGTTCGTCTTCTTCAATTGACCAGACGCAGGGACACCTTCACACCGAACACAGGATGAGCAATGTTTCAGTGTCTGGTCTCTCCTATGCTACTTATGTTCACCTCCTATGAACTTACCGGATGCTGGAAGCAGAGTCCGGTGCAGCGTCCGGTCGCCCTTTCTCAACGAATCTTCAAAGTTCCTTCACGTTGCCGGTTCCCAATCAAGTCACAACTTCAATAAGACCCAAATAAACACCAATTGAGACTAATGTGAGTGACCTCTCTTAAACCCTCAAAGTTTTCAAAATATTTTGCCTGAGGCTATAATTCTTTTTAAGAAAATAGGCAAGAAAAGGATAGTCGAAAAGAAACGACAAAACAACACACATGCATATGCAATGCAATACTTGAAAGTAATTCTAGTTGCTTGTCAAGTTTGATCCAAGGTTAAGCTTCTTCACATGCTTTTCGACGGTTATCTTAACCATGTTAGACAAGCCCTAAGTGCAATGCTTGAAATTGAACATGTTGTATATTACAATGCAATGCAAGGGACAACACAAGCTCATTTTCTAGTGAAGTTACTAAAATTAAGAACATTGAGCTCATTCCTCAACTGACAAAATGTAGCCTCATCTAGCGGTTTAGTGAAGATATCTGTCAATTGATCCTCGGTCCTTACACCTTCTAGTGATATATCATTTTTAGCAACATGATCTCTAAGAAAGTGATGGCGGATATCTATGTGCTTGGTGCGAGAGTGTTGAACCGGATTATTAGAAAGCTTTACCGCACTCTCATTGCCACACAAAAGAGGTACCTTTTCTAGAACTACACCATAGTCTAGCAAAGTTTGCTTCATATAAAGAATTTGTGCACAACAAGCACCCGCGGTAATGTATTCCGCTTCGACGGTGGACAAAACCACACTATTTTGCTTCTTGAAGGACCAAGACACTAGTGATCTACCAAGCAAATGGCATCCTCCGGATGTGTTTTTTCTATCAATTTTGCAACCAGCATAATCCAAATCAGAATAGCCAACAAGTTGAAATCTAGCTCCTTTGGGATATCAAAGACCAATGCTTGGTGTGTGCTTAAGGTACCTAAGGATTCTTTTAATGGCAACCAAATGAGCTTACTTAGGATTAGCTTAAAATCTAGCACACATACACACACTAAACATGACGTCGGGTCTAGATACGGTCAAATATAACAAGCTACCAATCATAGAACGGTAGAGAATTTGATCAACCGATTTACCTCCTTCATTTAGGTCGAGATGTCCATTAGATGGCATTGGTGTCTTGATTGGCTTACATTCATCCATATTGAACCTCTTGAGAAGATCCTTGGTATACTTTTTTTGAGAGATGAAAATCCCTTCTCTCATTTACTTGACTTGAAAACCAAGAAAGAATGTAAGCTCACCAATCATAGACATCTCAAACTCCTTCGACATCAATTCACCAAACTCCTTGCAATAATCTTCATTTGATGATCCAAATATTATATCATCAACATATACTTGACAAATGAAGATTTCTCCATCAAGCTTCTTGGTGAATAGTGTGGTGTCGACCTTCCCAATGGTGAAGCCCTTCTCAATGAGGAAATCCTGAAGGTGCTCATACCAAACTCTTGGGGCTTGCTTGAGCCCATATAGCGCCTTGGACAACCTATAAATATGATTAGGATATCTAGGGTCTTCAAACCCGGGAGGTTGATCAACATAGATTAGTTCATTTATGAAGCCATTTAAAAATGCACTTTTGACATCTATTTGATACAATTTCATTTCATGATGCAATGCATATGCAAGGAGGATATGAATGGCTTCAAGTCTTGCAACTGGTGCAAAGGTCTCTCCAAAATCCAACCCTTTAACTTGAGAGAACCCCTTTGCAACTAGTCTTGCCTTGTTCCTCACTACAATACCTTGATCATCTTGCTTGTTGCGGAACACCCACTTTGTTCCAATGACTCTTGCACCTTGTGGTTGCTCTTCAAGTGTCCAAACTTCATTGCGAGTGAAGTTGTTCAACTCTTCATGCATGGCATTAATCCAATCGGAATCTTGAAGAGCTTCTTCTACATTCTTAGGTTCAACACAAGAGATAAAAGAGTGATGTTCAATAAATCAAGCAAGTTTTTGAGAGCGAGTCATTACACCCCTTGAAGGACTCTCGATAATGAGATCTTGTGGATGAGCTTGTAGTAGAAGTGAATTTCTTCTATCAACCACTTGAGGTGGAGGTTGTGGAGCATCAACATCTTGAGCCTGTGCCACCATTTGATCATGAGAGACATTAGTATATTCATTTTCTACTCTTCCATCTTTATCACCATCTTGTGGCACATTTGATGAAGAAGGTGGATCAATCACTTGTACATCATCTTTAGGCTTGATGTCTCCAACCAAAATATTCTTCATGGCCTCCCTCAATGGTTCATCACCTACATCATCAAGATTCCCATGTGCTCCTTGGGAGCCGTTAGATTCATCAAATTCCACATCATATGTTTCTTCAACCAAGCCGGTGGCATGATTAAATACTCGATATGCTTTGGAATTTGATGAGTAACCAACAAGAAAGCCAATATTATAATGTCTTTGAAACTTCCCTAAGTGTTGCTGCTTTTTGTAGATGTAGCATTTGCAGCCAAACACCCGAAAGAATGATACATCCGATTTCTTCCCATTGAGCAACTCATAAGGGGTTTTCCAAGAAACTTTTGAAAAAATAGGCGGTTGGATGCATAACATACGGTATTGATAGCTTCCACCCATAGGGCTTCGGGTGTATTGTACTTATCAAGCATTGTTCTTACAAGTGTGATAAGTGTTCGGTTCTTTCTCTCTACTACACCATTTTGTTGAGGAGTATATATTGCCGAGACCTCATGCTTGATTCCAACTTCATCACAATAAGCTTCAATGTTTGTGTTGTCAAACTCTTTTCCATTATCACTTCTTATCTTCTTGAGCTTCACTTCAAACTCATCTTGTGCTCTCTTAGCAAACTTCTTAAAACATGATGCAACTTCGATCTTGTAATGAAGGAAGACAACCCATGTATATCTAGAGTCGTCATCAACAATCACAAGACAATAGAGATTTCCTCCCAAACTCAAGTTGTTGATCTAAATAGATCCATGTGGAGAAGCTCTAGCACTCTTGTTGTTGACATGTAAGTTTTTGTAGGATGAGTGTTTGCAACTTGCTTGCCAGCTTGACTTGCACTACAAAGCATGTCCTTCTCAAATTTCACATCTTTCAATCATCTCACCAATTCATTCTTCATAAGCTTCTTGAGTGAGCTCATCCCAATATGAGCAAGTCTTCTATGCCATAGCCACCTAAGTGATGTTTTGGTGAATAGGCATGTCTTCAAGTTGGAATCTTTGGATGTGAAATCCACTAGATATAGGTTGTTGTATCTAAATTCCTTGAATATAACTTGATCATCATCTTTCTTAGATACAACCACTTTCTTCTCCGTAAACAAGCATTAAAAACCAAGATCACACAATTGACCGACGGATAGCAAGTTGAAGCTCAATGAAGCAACATATAGGACATTTGATATTGAATGATCATTTGATATTGCCACTTTGCTCAATCCTTGAACCTTGCCCTTTGAATTATCACCAAATGTTATCCTTTCTTGACCATCTACTTCTTCATCTAGTGAGGTGAACATACGAGGATCACCGGTCATATGTTGAGTGCAACCACTATCAATTACCCAATGACTTCTACCGGTCTTATAGTTCACCTACACATAAGAGATCAAGCTTGTTTAGGGACCCAAACTTGATGAGGGCCCCTGACTTTCTCAATAAGTGACTTTGCAACCTAAATTTTTTTAGGCCTATTCCTGTTTGGAGGTCCTAAGAACATGACTTTTATTTTTCCACTAGAGTCCTTTCTAAGCATGTAATGAGCATTGAAAGCAAATGATCTAGCATGCTTGGACAAGGGTTGTGGTGGTGGAGTTTGACACTCATGGGCAAAGTGACCTTCTTGTCCACACTCAAAACACTTCTTTGGCTTTGGCTTTGACTTGTGTTGTTGTTGATGATGTTGAGCTTGAGCCTTCTTCTCTTGATTTGCCAAATACCCAATTCCACTTTTACCCATCTTCATGATGATGTTCATTAGTAGCTCACTTTGAAGATGTTGACCTCTTGTGAATTTGCTCAACCCGGTCTTGAGGTGTTCTTTTTCTAACTTGAGCTTCTTATTCTCTTCTTTGAGCTCATCATGATTTTTCTTCTTCTTGAGTCTCTTGTTCTCTTCCTTAAGCTTCTCATTCTCAAGAGCTAGATCACTATCATGGTCAAGGTTCTCTAACACAATGGTGTTGGTGGTTGATAGCTTCTCAAGATCTTTCTTTAGCTTCTCATTCTCATTCTTGATCTTGACATACTCATCATAGTCATCGAACTCAACCTCTTGCTTGCTTTTGCTACTAGAACCTTGCTCAATGCTCTCAATAATCAAATCATCACATGAAGTAGCTATATCAATCTTAACAACATCGTTAGTAACATCGTGTGGCTCATTGGATAAAAACTCATGAGAGATAACAAGATTATTATGATTAACCTTGAGATTGGTATACCCTTTTTTTAGCATATTGTAGCTAGTGATGAGCTCATTATGTATCCCTTCAAGTTTATCATGTTTTTCTTTAAGCTCTTTCTTAGAAGATTTGAGCTCCTTGAGTTTGGATGACATAACATCATTTGCTTCTCTAAGCTCAACACTAGCCTTTTCCGCTATGTCGCATTTAGCTAAAAGAGAATCGTTCTTAAGTTCTAGCTTTTCATTCTTAGTTCTTGACTTTCTAATGATCTTAGTGTATTAATTTAGCAATTTAACAAGATCATCATATGAAGGTGATTCAAATTGGAGCACCTGCGCAAGGGTGTAGCTCCCCCTTGATCCACGCAAGAATCAAGTGCTCTCTATGGGCTGATTCTTCGACACTCTATCATAGTGAATCGCCCATAACCACTCACAACTTGAGTTAGGTCATCCACAAGCTCCGTCGAATGATCACCAAACTCTCAATCACCAACGAGCCCTCTAGGTGATGGCAATCACCAAGAGTAACAAGCACAAACTCTCACTTGACCACAACAAGCGTAATGAGCAGGGTGGATGCACACTTGCTACTCTCCTTGCACTAATGATGCCTTAATCTTGGATTCTCAAATCTCAATCACCTCACTAGGCTCTTGCTCTCCTTTGCACTCTCAAGGTTGTTTCTCAGCTGAACAAATGGGCAAGAGACCTCCCTTGGACGAGTGGAGTAAGAATTTATACCCCCTCATTCAAAACATAATGTTTGGAGGCTGAGTCATCACTCTACGGGGTGACTGGACGCTTCGATCAGGGTGACTAGTGTAACATCCTGATGGGCCAAGTGGGCCCAATCCAGTAAATAATGGGCGGTGTACTGTAGCAGAACATGGGCCGAGTACTGTAGCATCCAAAGCGGGCTACTGTTCACCTAGCACTGTTCATCCGAGAAGTGGGCCGGTGAAAAATCGGTGGTACTCGTTTTCACGGGTTATCAGTAGCACCGCCAAACACCGCGGCAACCGAGTTTAGTCCCATACTGGAAATCTGAATTATTGGATCGACTTAAATACCAGGGCCAGGGGACGCGTAGTAACCTTCTTGCTTAACCGCTTTTGAACGGCGAGGACGAAAGTTCAAGCGGATTGTTATGCGGGTCGGACCACTCCTAGGAAGAGTGGGCCGGGCCATGTATGTCGGGGATCGACGTTACATTTGGTATCGAGCCGACTCTCGAGGTTTCACGGCACGTGGGGAACAACTCGCGGGTATGTTGTGTGCATGTGCGTGGATCCGCTGTGGTCACGGCATGGCATACACATGCGCGCCAAGACGGGCCACACAAACGTGTTGAAGAGAGGCGGATCCCGGGGTAAATGTCCCGAAAGGGTAAGTGATTCGGCATTCGACGGGGACGTCGAATCTTTAGGGGATGATTGTAACATCCTCGATGGGCCAAGTGGGCCCAATCCAATAAATAATGGGCCGGTGTCTTGTGAGCAGGAACATGGGCGGCATCTTGTAGCATCCAAAGCGGCTACCGCTCACCGAGCACTTTATTCATCCGGAGAAGTGGGCCGGTGAAAATCGGTGGTATCTTTTTCACGGGTTATCAGTAGCACCGCTAAACACCGTGGCAACCGAGTTTAGTCCCATACCGAAATCCTAAATTCGCTGGATCGACTTAAATACCAGGGCCAGGGACGCGTAGTAACCTTCGGTTAACCGTTTTGAACGAAGCGAGGACGAAAGTTCAAGCGGGTTGCTACGCGGGTCGGACCACTCCTAGGAAGAGTGGGCCGGGGCCATGTATGTCGGGACTGGACGTTACAACTAGATTCTCTAGTCAGTTATCCCTGTCACTGTGTCAGGAAGAGCCGTTAAGTTCTAACCAGACTCTGAGCTGCGTCCTGTCAAGAAGAGCCGTTAAGTTCTGACCGGACTCTGAGCTTCGCCCGGTCAAGAAAAATGCTCTTTGGAACCTTACTCATGTTGATCGGACGCTGACACCCAGAGTCTGATCACTTCGCTATTCAGCGTCTGGTCAGCACTGACCGGACATGTCTGATCAGGAAACTCTTTATCTGCAACCTCTCTAGAGTTGACCGGACGCAGGCACCCAGCGTCCGGTCACTTTTCAATCAGCATTCGATCACAACCAGAAGGCTCCAGTTGATCAAATGAACTGACCAAACTCACCCTTCAGTGTCCGATCACAACCAGATCAGCGTCCGGTCAGTCATTTGACCCTCCATTCACTTCTAACTCAAAATCCTATGTGAATGAAGTTTACTCCAATTGATCTTAGGGCTACTCCTGAGCTACCTAGTGCTAGGTTTAACAAGTGTGCATCACACCTAACCCACTAGACTCACCAAGGTCAAGCTACTAGTCCATACCCCCCTTAATTGTACGACCAAAGGAGACACAAAGTCCTAAACTACCCTAAGTGCCTCTTCAACACCAAACGACACTTAGAACAAGTCCATCCTTAACCTTGTCGTCCATCCTTTGAAAACTGAAATGGTTTCCATCGTTAGGGGCATGACTACCATGATTGCCCAATCAATTGCCATTGCCATGACCTAACTTAAATTGCCTCTGCAAAACACACATTAGTCATAGTAATCTTGTGTTGTCATTAATCACCAAAACCAAACTAGGGGCCTAGATGCTTTCACTCCCTCATGTGTTTTTGATAAACGGAGGGGCTGAGCCATGCCATGTTTTCCTCGATGGACGAATCATGATGCTCGATGAGCTGTTAATGGGCTCGTCCGAGTGGGGCCCCAGCTTCCCATTCACGGGGGTCCGACATGGGTCAGCTGGTGACCGACTCTAGATTCTTGGCGGCCAATCCAAATAGTTTTCGGGGTCCATTCGACTAGTCCCAAGGGCTCGTCGCCTTTCTTCAAGGAAAAACCATGGACTGTGCACTAGCCAAGACTCAAACATGGGTTGGGATGCCCGTGGCGCTCGTTCACCCGGGTACTGGCCGCTAGCAGGCCTATCTCTTACCACCCCTCACTCTAAAGGTGCCCTAGAGTAGTTGTGAACCTGTCGGTGGGTCAACTTTCGAAGTCCTGGGCCTTAATGGGCCGTGGGAGCATTTTGAACTCCGTATCCGTACTTACCTGCGGCGGTTTTTGGCCCATCGAGGGGGTGAACCGCTGTCCGGCGTGCCCTTCGAGGAGCGATCGAGGGTGGCGTGTGCACGATTCCCAGGACGGTGATGTGACAAGAAACGGCTGGCGCGTAAATCCAGGTGGATGGTTTGCCTTCCCGCTCCATCTTCCCCTATAAATAGTGGTTGTCCCCTCCACCTTTTAGCACACATAAACGCAAACTCGCCTCTCTGCTTCTAGGTTGTGGATGCCTTGGATCTCTTTCCGTTGGCAAAGCCCTCGTTCCTCTTCCCTTGTTTCCATGGAGTCGTGGTACCGCTCTGATGTTACCCGCGCTCGCATGGAGGGCCTCGTCAAGCATGACCTTCTCCGTGGGAGGACCGATGCGGCGGAGTGGATCGTGCTTGGTTGCGAGGAGGTGCAGATGCCTCCCGATGGCTACATCATGTCTTTTGCAAACTTCCACGAGCGCGGATTCGCAATCCCCCCTCACCCATTCTTTTCAGGGGCTGCTGCATCACTACTAGATCAAGCTACAGCACCTGAATCGTAATGGGATCTAGCACATCGTGGCCTTCATCGCGTTGTGTGAGGGGTACCTAGGAATCAAGCCCCACTTCGAGTTGTGGAGATACTTCTTCTCCATCTCCCAACAAAAGAACAAGAAGAGGGATGCGCCGGTGCCGATGGGATGCGCGAGCATCCACCTTTGGGGGCACCGGTCGGTGAAGTACATACCCTACCAGCTCTCTAGTTCCAACAAGGGATGGCACGCGTTGTGGTTCTATGCAAAGAACAATGCCGCCACCCCTTTGCTGGATTTCATCGAGCGCCTCATCGAAGAGGCACCGCAGGTGTGGTCATGGGGGGCTCTCAAGGAGAAGGGGAGGCTACGTGACCTTCTTGATGCCATCGCATTCCTCAAGGACTACGACCTTCATGGGGTCAGCGTCATCGGGGCGTATAACACGAGGAGGGTGGCATCGTTGATGGCGCACGTCCTCCCGCTGTATGGGATGATGCCCAATGCGTAGCTTGACAGGACTGCGCTCACCCAGGGGCTGCTCCATGATAGCGAGGTCGCGCAGCGCATCAAGGATGCGATGAATGAGTCTAACATTGTGTTCCCAATCCTAGGTCACCCCACGATGCGACCGGATGTGGGCTTTGTCGAGCCGCCGGTGGGATTAGGCTTCTAGGCCTCCGTTGCGTCGCTGCCAGAGCATGTAGCCATATGGGCGACGAACCGCACCGCCGACAAGAAGAAGAAGAAGGCCAAAGACGACAAAAAGGCGAGGTGGTGGGCGAAAGAGCGGGCGAAGCTAGACCGAGGGAAGCGATGGCAAGGCTTGGACAATGAGGAGGAGGAGGAGGAAGAAGGAGATGGCTCTCCCATCGAATAGGACGAGCTGAGTGGAGTGGACGTGGATCCATCCTTACCGCAGGCGGGGCCTTTACCATGGCATGCCTTGGGGCAGGAGGGAGAGGACACACCTCGGCAGGAGGGGAGGGCACGTCCCCGAAACCGGTGGCGACCGACCATCCCGCTCTGACCAGACCCCCCCCCGAGTAGAGGCAGGGCCCGAAGCAGCAACGTGCCGATGAGGCACAGCCGGGGTCAGGTACCGACGGGAGTTGAAAAACTTCTTCGTTCGTCCATTCTGATTGATTTTGGTAGTAAACTGACCACTATGTCCTCCGTAGCGTTGGAGGAAGCGGGACTCGCCTGAGGCTCACGTCGAAGAAGACCCTCGCCATTCGGCAGATGCGCCAGGAGTTGGCCGGCTCTACACCGAAGGTGAGTGGAAGCGGTGTTGGGGTGGTCGCGACGTCGACCAGAGGGGCGCAGCTGGTGGGTGTGTCTGTATGGGAGCAGATGGAGGAGGGCATGTCTAGGGTGCCCAAGGCAGGTGAGGCGCGGCCGGGTGTGTCCATGACGTCAGAGGCGAGGGCAATTGAAAGATCTAGTTTGGTTTTGGTGAATTGATGAAACCCTAAGTGCTAACATAGTTTATCAAGTGATCATGACATAGGTAGCACATTCCAAGTGATGAAGTAAATGAAGATCATGACATGATGATGGTGATGCCATGGTGATGATCAAGTGCTTGGACTTGAATAGAAGAAAGAGAAAAATAAAAGGTTCAAGGCAAAGGTATAAATGATAGGAGCCATTTTGTTTTGGTGATCGAGACACTTAGTGAGTGTGATCACATTTAGGATTGATAGCCATACTATTAAGAGGGGTGAAACTCATATCAAAATGCGGTTATCAAAGTGCCACTAGATGCTCTAACTCATTGCATATGCATTTAGGATCTAGTGGAGTGCTAACACCCTTGAAAATGTTTGTGAAAATATGCTAACACGTGTGCACAAGGTGATACACTTGGTGGTTGGCACATTTGAGCAAGGGTTAGAAACTTCACCGGTAGAGTGTCTGCCCATAGAGCACGAACAGTCCGATAGTGCCACCGGCGCCCTAGACAGAAAAGACAGAGGCACTAGAAGTGATCGGACGCTGGCCTCGGTTGGACCGGCACGTCCGGTCAGTGGAAGCCGCGAAGACGCTGGCGTCGGTCTCTGACCGGACGCTGGGTCACTTAGTGACCAGACGCTGGAGGGGTGCGTCTGGTCCTGCTGACATGGTAGCACACAGGGGAGTCACTGGGTGTGTCCGGTCGAGCATGACCGGACACGTTCGGTCGAGAAAAGTCATCTCTGGATGCTTACTAGAAATGACCGGATGCTGGGGTTCAGCGTCCGATCACTTTGAGCTGCTATGTCTGGTCATTTCTTGACCGTTGAGATCGGGCGGTCGACATTTGAAGAGAGGGGACACCTGGCACGCATCGCGTGACCAGACGCTGAGGTCACCCCGCGTTGTGCCCAGTGAACGGGTACAACGGCTCTATTTCGTGGGGGCTTCTATTTAAGCCCCATGGCCAATTCAAGCTCACACTCTTGGCCATTTGCATTGACATAGCAACCTTGTGAGCTTAGCCAAAGCCCTCCCACTCATCTCCATCATTGATTCATCATCTTTGTGAGATTAGGAGAGAATCCAAGTGCATTGCTTGAGTGTTTGCATCTAGAGGCACTTGGTGTTCATGTTTTGTTGTGGGATTCGCTTGTTACTCTTGGTGGTTGCCGCCACCTATACGGCTTGGAGCAGCGATGATCGTCGAGTGGAGGGTGGTGATTGTATCCGGCGCCGATCGTGGTGATTGTGAGGGGTTCTTGACCTTTCCCCGGCGGAGAGCCAAAAGGTACTCTAGTGTATTGCTCGTGGCTTGTGTGATCTTCATCTTGTGTTGGTTGTGCGGCACCCTATTGAGGGTTTGGCGTGTGATGCCAATTAACGCGTGAACCTCCAAGTGAGTGAATCGCCACAACGAGGAGTAGCTTGCCGGCAAGCAAGTGAACCTCGGTAAAAAATCATTGTGTTCATCATTTGATTCCGAGGTGATTGGTCTTCATTGTTATTCATTCTTGTGATTGATTGGCTCCTTCCTCGACATGGTGGTATAACCTTCTTGCTCACTCTCTTTACATTACCGCAAACTAGTTGTCAAGCTCTTTAGTGTAGCTAGTTGTGAGAGCTTGTTAGTTTGGTTAGTGTGGCTCTTTAGTTAGCCTTTGAGATCACACTAACTTAGTGTAGTGACATAGCTATTGTGTGGATAGAAACTATATCAACTAGAATTGTGGTAGGTGGCTTGCATTTTTAGTAGGCTAGCGCAACACTTGCTTCGCTTCATAATTGTCTAACTGGTTTGCTAAGTGTTGTTGTAGAAATTTTTATTAGGCTATTCACCCCCCCCTCTAGCCATTAGGACATTTCAGCGGTGCAGCCAGAGCCATCCTCTACACAGGTGGCCACGCCTGTGGCGGGGCGAGCGGAAGAGGGCCAACCTGAGTCGCCCTCAGCGGAAGCGGCAATGCGGCAGGCCTCAGCGTCCATGCCACGTGCCCCCTCAGCTATTGGAGGGGCCGCTCCGAAGGAGCTACTTCTGCTAGAGGGGCCGGCGTCGGTCGGGGTCAGTATGGAGCCATCTCGGTCTCTAGTTTGTGCGGGTGGCGACCCGCACGCGTAGGGAGGATCCCTGATCCAATGGGTGGACCCACAGAACCCGAAGGCGATGCTTCTCGCCCTCGATGATGATGCAGAATCCGAGTGGGGGAGCGTCCACATAGAGGTTGGGACCGCAGTTAGCGCCCTGTCCACTACGCTGGGTTCACTGTGTGACGTCATCACCCCAGTTGGCCAGGTATGAGACGGTCGTGCTTGCAACGCTCGTTTTCCCTTTCCGTGCTTCTAAGACTTTGTTCTCTATGTAGGTCCTTATGGGTCACAGCTGGGAGAAGTCCTAGTCCCTTCATCGTGAGAGGGGCATTTGGAACCGCCCTGCCGAGGAGGCATGGCAGAATGAGGAGCTGGCCACATAGCTCGCTGCTGCCCGCCAGCAGGTGGCCGAGCTTGCTCCCACTACCTAGGAGCTGGCCGACCTCCAGGTTAGGGAGAAGGACGCCCACGATGATGCCCACGAGGCTGGAGAAAAACTCATGGCACTGATCGAGAGGGAGCGTGCGAACGCCGTGGAGGCCGAGCGGCTACGGAAGGAGCGGGAGGACTTGCTCTGGACCATAGAAGAGCTCCGCATGGAGTGTGACTTGGCCCACTAAGAGCGCATCGACGCCTAGCAGCAGATCATCCTCTGAGAGGGTGAGCTTCGGGGGGAGAAGCACTGAAGGTCATGGCCGAGGGCGTGTCTGCCTGGCTCACCGCGGAGGTCGTTCAGCGCTAGGAAGAGGTCCGCCGCCTAGAGGCCGAGGTGACCCTTTGACATGGTCGACGTATGATTTGGGTAGGCTCGACAACAGGCTTGGAGCGGAGGTAGTGAAGAGCCGTGGCTTGGAGAGAGAGCTCGACGAGGTGAAGGCCTCCCACCTAAAGGAGAGCGACGAGCACAATGCCCTGTGCATCACCGTCCAGATGGTCTGCGACGACCTCGAGCTGGCCCCGACGCAGAGAGACGAGCTCGCTCATGGTCCGCGTCGTTTGAATTACGGATCGGGCATGTGAGATGGCGAGGGACGCACTCTGCTTCGGCGTTCATCGATCATTCGTGATCGCTCATTCTCATTATGAGAACATTGATCTGGTGACGATGAGCTAGGGCTTCGTGCTCGGCTACACCGAGGCCGAGCTGGAGGAGATTGAGGGGTCGGTGGCTCCCCTAGCACAGGACTTATCTACCAAGATTGAAGACGAGGTCATCCCCCGAGGGGAGGGGTTAGTTAGTTAGGTCAAGTAGTGATCTTGTAATAAATGGATAGATTTTAATTTCTGCTATGGTTGAACAATCTTTTGGTTCTTTGCCTTTTTTATGAAAAGGTTAATGCATTCCGACCCTTTCCGTGGTTTAAGGCTATAAAGCTCGGGGTGAGGGCGAAAAAGCTCTCATCACGCTGGTGAGCAAAAATGCCATAGCCGTTGGGGCGTAGGTTTCTTGCAGTCCGACTAGTTTTACTCAATGCTTATTTCCACGACCTTTGCTTTTTGGTCTTAATGTAGGAGAGGGTCGGGGGCAGAAAATATTTTTAGGTAGGTATACCCCCATCAACCCCCGAGTGAGGCCCGACCCCTTGCCATTGCTGGGGCCGGATGTCACTGAAGATCGAGGAGACATGATGGTGAAACCAAATAGAAAATGTACTCGCATTTTCGAAACATTGTTCTTAAAATTCGCAAGTACATGCATAGGCTAGGGTTAAAAGCGACGTAGCTATTCAATGTTCCAAGCGTTGATGAAGACTCTACCATCAATGGTCTTGAGCTTGTAGGTTGTTGGTCGGAGCACCTCCGTGACGACGTATGGTCCTTCCTATGGTGGAGAGAGATTGTGGCGGTTCTCGTTGCTTTGAACGAGACAGAGCACCAAATCCCCGATGTTGAATGCCCGACTCCACACTCGATGCCTGTTGTACTAGCATAACACTTGCTGGTACTTGGCCGAGCGAAGGAGGGCAATGCCATTCACTTTGTCGAGCTAGTCTATGGTGTCCTCGAGGGACGCCTCGGCCCCTTGCTCGTCGTATGCCCTGACCCTTGGTGCTCTGTAGTCGAGGTCAGTTGGAAGGACCGCCTCGGAACCATAGACTATGAAGAAAGGCGTGTAGTCGGTCGCATGGCTGGGAGTTGTCCTCAAGCTCTAGAGCACCGTAGATAGCTCCATGACCCATCGTTCGCCAAACTTGTCTAGCCGGTTGAAGATCCTAGGCTTGAGGCCTTGCAGGACCATGTCGTTTGCGCACTCGACCTATCCATTCGTGCGGGGGTGGGCCACGGTGGCCCAGTCAACGTGGATGTGGTAGTTGTCACAGAACCGGAGGAATTTGTAACACCCTAGGTGTTTGCCACTAGTTAAGCAATGAGTTTGAGCTCAAACATGGCATATTAAGTGA
Source organism: Miscanthus lutarioriparius (assembly GCA_904845875.1). NCBI lineage: Eukaryota > Viridiplantae > Streptophyta > Magnoliopsida > Poales > Poaceae > Miscanthus > Miscanthus lutarioriparius. Next base: position 103,096,826 of record CAJGYO010000001.1, read on the forward strand.
TGATAAAGATGTCAAGGTCAAACCTATGGAAATGAGCCCCAACCTAAACTTGGATATTGCACCCTTGCTTTACATATAGGCCCTTTTCAAGATATATGCTTGGCTGGTGTTATTGGAATATCTTCATATGTCTCACATCAATACTCATCTATATTAATCCATGGAAAAGTTTCGTGAAGTTTGGAATCAAGAAGTCACATGAAATGACGAGTTATGTCCTTGCTTGAATTATTTTATAAAGTGAATGGATTCTCGATCATCAACCAAATCTTGCAACCATGCCCAAATGACTCTAGATAAACTCTACAACAAAAGTCATGAAAGGTTCATGTTGAGCAAATGCCAAGAAAATGCTTCAATGGATCACGAAGGATAATTTAGGCTTTATCGTGACCCTACTTTGGTCAAAGTAGACCTATAGCTTCTGCACCTGTTTTAAGGTTGGACATTAAATAAAAGTTGAAGCTCATGTTATGTAGAAGAAACTTCATTTTTGGAGTATACCATGGATCGTCTCGGAACTAAGTCTAGCGGTGGCTCAAAGTTGGAACCTGCTGCTGATTTCAGCACTTAGAAATATTCTAAGTCTAGAAATCCATCGCCATCGGCATTGATGTCTCGCGTTCTCCAAATTTCGTTAAGTAACTTGACTTGACCCCAAAATGAAAGTTGGAGCTAAGTTCATGGAGAAGGGAATGTAAAAAGATGGCACCAATTTGACCTCGTTTTTACCATCAATTTGAATGTTTGCTTGTCGCTGTCAATACGCTGACACTAGCAGTTTGTGGCTTAATTACCTGCTGTTGAAGAGCTCTAATGACCTTGGTCTCTAAATGAAAAATGAAGAGCAGTTCGCGGGCTTCAAACTTTGTTTTAGGCCCAGTAACTAATTCGGCCTGTAGCCAGCCCGAACTGACGCTCGCTCTGCCCACTTCTACACGCACCACGTGTTCGACGATATGCCGACGTGGCCTTCTTGCATGGACGCCGCGCGCCCTCTCCATCGCAACGTGCCTCCCAGCCCCCTGCACCCCAAATGCGGATGCCCGAGCCTCCTCTGCTCACTCGCCACTCTCCATTCGCCTCCTGCCTGCCTTCTCTCGCTCTCGCCGCGCAGAGTGCAGGCGCCGCCGCCATGGCCGGTCGTGCCAGCTCCATGGCCACCATTGTTCCTTCATCTCCAGCCTCCCTCCGTCCAAATAGACCACAGCACCACCTCCCTCACCTCGCGCCGCAACTCCCGCACCCCTCGCCTGAAGCCACTCGTCGCCGTCGCGCCCTCACCGCGGTGTCGCTCGGCCTAGGCCGCCAGCGCACGTGGCTGGGGCTCCATGCTCCACCTTGGGCCAAGCCGAGGCCACCGAAGAGTGCACGTGGCCCTGCTCATGCTCCGCCGCCACTTCCCCCGCTGCCGGCGAGCCTCCTCGGGCCGGCAAACGGCGAGCTCCTACGCAGCCCCTTCAAAAATCGCGATCAGGGACCTCATGCTTGAATTCAAGAAAAGGGAAGGTTCTTTCTACAAAGTTGTGACTAATGTGAATAGTGCTCAGGAGGACCTCTTCGCTGACGTTTGATTTATATTTTCCGTAGGGACCCCGATGCAAGTTTACATTCCTTTTCTTTTGATTTTTTACAGATTTGAATGGTGAACTTTGAAAATTCGTATTAATTAGTAGAAAAATCCTAAAATAACAAATGAGGACTTTTTGTAATCCTTATGAAATTGTCTATGTAGTAGATCAATAATATTATGTTTTCATTTAAATATTTTGCTGTAAAAATAGATCTATACAGTTAGGTTCTTAATACTAGTTATGTCTTGTCTTTTTCATAACTGAAGTGCTGGTGCTCAAATAAATGTGAAATTTTTATGGAGTGTTACTCTGGTGATGTTTGATGTCTTGTAAAAATTTCAGGAGTTTAGGATTGATGGTTTAAGAGTTATAAAAATAACAAATTCCTTGTGTTGCCTTGCTCCTATTCTGAGTAGTCCTGCATGTTTGAATTAATTGGCTCAGTTAAGTTATGAATCATGACTTGATGAAAATACATGAGTTGTAGTACTTTTCTTAAGCTTTCCAAAAAGTTAAATATCATGATTCTTGGCTAAGTAGATCTTGAGTTATACTTGCTTAAATCTCTATGGTTGTTTCTGCCCAAACCCAGATAGGGTTTCCTTGTTCTTACTGTGGGGCCTTCTTAATAGTATAATTAGCTTTAGGTGTTTACAACAAAGTTGTTTAGAATTTGCTAAGCTTTCTAAAAAGTCTAGAATCACATTTATAGTACATGTATAACTCTATTTATAGCTGTTTAAAGTGGCATATCAGTTTCTGTCTATGTTTTGGACAGAGATGCAATTATTGGATTAGTTGACCCTTCTAACTATAAAATCATCTTAATATGAGAATAACAAAGTTGTATATAATTTATGTATCTATCTGCGGTTAAAATTTGGTGTCATTTGGCCAAGTAGTTTGTGAGTTACGCCTGTTTAAAGTTGGATGTCAGAAATGGCTGCTCTCTGTAAATTGTAGACCAGTTTCTGTAAATGAGTATATTTGACTTAGTTAACTTAAGAATCATGCTAAGATGATTAAACATGAATTGTAGAAAATTTTATAAGCTTTCTAGATTGTCTTGTTGCATGTCTTTTGGATTAGTACAATTCCTGTTGTGAGTAAAATTAGCTGCTGCTGTTTGCAGCCTTGACTCTATGATTGCCGTGAATAACTGGTTTGTCTTGAATGCTTATGTGATGCATCTTGTGTTACCATTCATCACATTCATACACATGCATCTTGCATCTTATCTAGGTGCGCTAGATGAACCACGTGAAGAACATGATGTTGGAGCTGAACTTGAAGATGGTGTATGGAGGATCTATCCCGAAGATGGAAGGACTAAGCGAGTGCTAGGACCTGAGACGTCACCAGGATGGTGCAAGCTAACTGAACTGACTTGTATCGGATCCCAGGCAAGCCCCGGAGCATTATAAGTCTCCTAATTTATAAAAGCAATTCTTTCTATATATATGAGTTTATATATTATTGCATTAAGTTGTAGGAGTTGATTGAAACCGTTGATGCATTTATTACTATCCTTGCCTACCTTATTACCTTTTACCCTGTTAGGTCAGGATCGAATAACTGCTTAGCCTTGCTTAGACCGGTAGCGATCGGTGATATCCGGTCACCTACATTATAGGTGGTTACTGGAAGAATTTAGTTATGGAAAGAATGATATCCTGGAATTAACCATGTGTGATGGATAATTGGAGACCGGACGGAAAAGTTGGAGGCAACCAGACAGGGTTCTGGGGTGCTGTTAGTTTCCGTCTGTGTCGATTAAGGACCGACCGTTGTTGGGCCTCGGGTCATGTTGAACGCATGCCTTACATTTAGCTGGCCGAATAAAGCACATTTCAACCGTGAAGCTGGGAGATTATTCGGGCCAAGTAGATTGCCCGCAGCGCACTATACTGGAGCAGGTGTGGTAGGACATGGGGGCGCGATGATAAGACCGAAAGGCAGTCGGTCGGCCCTCGGGTACATGTGGTTCCTGGCAAACTCGAGATTTTTCCTAGATAGTTGACTCGGTGACCGATACCTCACTTTAGCGGGTGAGTGAGGTTTGTGTAACGAATAAATCACCAGCTGGTTAGGAATCAATTCAAATCACCATCGCTCCTGGATAGTGAGCACTTGACTTGAGCTACGGCGTCGTAGTAATTATTATGGAACAATGATGGTTATCTGGATGATATGGGATATGCTAAATCTAAATTGGTAACTGGATGTTATTGGTTAATCAAGTGATTGCTATAGTACAGGTGCTTACCTAGATGGATATGTTATAATAAAGATGGTGCAAAATACTTAAAATGATTTATTCATGATAACTTATGCTTTTCGCAAACGAGTCAGCTAGCCCACTAAAGAAAGCCTTGCATAATCCTTGGTGTCACTTTATTTCTGGTTTACGACGGGTAAGTCTGGCTGAGTACATTCGAGTACTTAGGGTTTATCCCACCTTGTTGCAGGTGAAGTTCTCGACCTGTTGATGATGGTGGCTAACCGCCGGTGGGCTCGGTAATTCTATATTTACTTCTCATCTATATGCTTTTGTCTGAGGATGTCACTTATGCTAGCAATGTATTTGGAACTTATATTAATGTAATCATTTGAAAGCTATGTTGTTTTCAATAATTGGTTTTGAAACTCAAACTTGTACTATTATTTGTGAACCCATTTGTAACATTATTTCTGCTGCAACTCTGTGTATGTGATGTCTATTTGCTTAATCACACGATCTTGGTTGTGATGTTGATTTACCGAGGTCTTTCGAGACACTCGGCGGACTACCGGGTTTATATAACTGAAAGTATGCGCGTGTCAACGGGTTAGCGGGGACAGTCATACTTGATCTTGTATAAATTGGGCGGTTCTATCACAGAATTTCTTTCCAGTGAACTATGTGCCGTTGTCCGTGATGATCGAGTTTGGGAATCTGAAGCGATGGATGATATCAAGGAAAAACTAACGGCTTGCTCAGACTTGATCACCGAGATCGACCAAGCCTCTATCCACTTTGTGAACTTGTCTACGGTGACAAGCAAATGTGTGTAGCCCCGGGGTGCTCTTTTGAGAGGCCCGACTAGATCAAGCCCCCAGACCGCGAATGGCCACGTGATGGGGATCGTCTGGAGCGTTTGGGCTGGCAAATGGGTTTGATGAGCGTAGTACTGGCACCCTTCATAGGTGCGCACAATCTAGTCAGCATCAGCCACCACGGTCGACCAGTAGAAGCGCTGTCAGAACATGTTTCTGACCAGGGTTCTAGGTGCGGCATGATGCCCGCAGACCCCACCGTGAATGTCCTTCAGTAGTTGCCTCCCTTATCCGATGGGGATGCAATGTTGTAGGATCCTAGTGTGGCTTCATTTGTAGAGCTCCCCCTCGACAATGATGAAAGACTTGGCTCGGCGTGCGATCCGCTGAGCCCCTATTTTGCCCATTGGGACCACTTCGTAGAGGAGCCAATTGAGGTACGAGGTCCTCTAGTCGGCTAGAAGGTTAGGCTCTGCCACCGGATCCTCATCGATCTCCATGACTTCAGGGTTGGAAGGAGCGGGCGGGTAGTCAGCCCCCGAGTCTAGGACAGGTAGCTCATCCTCGGTCCGTCCCCATTCCTCATAGCGGACTGAAGGCGTATGCTGATTACTGGCGAAGACGCTCATCGGCACCGGCTCTCGGCTGGACGCCATCTTCGCCAGCGTGTCGGCCGCCTCGGGATGTGATTGAGTTTGAGGCCATCGAACTTGTCCTCCAGCTGGTGGACTTCTCAATAGTAAGCAACCATCTTGGCGTCATGGCAGCTTGACTCCTTCATGACTTGACCAATGACTAGCTGTGAGTCGCCTCGAACGTCAAGCCATCGGATGCCCAACTCAATGGCGATGCGTAGACCATTGAAGAGCGCCTCATATTCAGCCACATTGTTGGAGGCGGGGAAATGGAGGCGGACCACGTACTTCATGCGTATCCCGAGGGGCGAAATGAAAACTAGCCCCACGCTAGCACCTTTCCTCATCAGCGATCCATCGAAGTACATGGTTTAGTACTCCTGGTAGACAGCTGCTGGTGGCATCTAGACCTCGATCCATTCTACCACAAAGTCGGCTACCGCTTGGGACTTGATGGTCATTCGAGGGGCATATGAAATGCCCTGACCCATCAGCTCGAGTGCCCACTTCGCGATCCTCCTCGTGGCGTCCCAGTTCTGGACGACCTCGCCGAGGAGAAAGGATGTCACGACCGTCACTGGGTGCAACTCGAAGTAGTAAAGTAACTTCCACCTAGCGATCAGGACGGCATGCAAAAGCTTTTGGATTTGTGGGTAGCGAGTATTAGAATTGGACAAGACCTCACTAACGAAGTATACGGGGCACTGCACTTTGTGGGCGTGTCCCTCTTCCTCCAGCTCTACCGCCAGGGCGGTGCTGACCACTTGTGTGGTGGCCATAATGTAGAGCAGGAGTGTCGGTGTTTCGAACAAACACCGGCGAGTAAATTTGTAATTGATGCGCGTTAGGCCCGGACGGTGCGCTAAAGGACATAAGGGTTATACTGGTTCGGGCTGAATGTCCCTACGTCTAGTCTGTTGCTGCTCGTGTTATTAGCACCGAATGAGGTTCATAGTAGGGGGTACAAACGATTGGGAGAGGGAGAGACCCCAAGTCCCTGATGGAGTGATTGGAAGGACGCCAAGAGCTCTGTTGGCGCTTGGCCGTGTGGTGCGTGTGTGTGTGTGCTAACCTGTTCAGCATCGGTCCCTTAGTGGGGAGCCCTACCTCCCTTTTTATAGATCAAGGGGAAGCAGGGTTTTTTATAGTTGGGGAAGAAGAAAACACTAAGAGCATAGAAGGTCCTTCGAGGAACCCGGTCCTTCCTTCTTCCCCATGCCTGATCTGCCCATCATGGCAGATCGTGTCAGGATTGAGGCGATTGTGGACCGTCGTGGGCCACGCCACGGCCACTGTTTAGCAAGTGGGTACGTCCCATCCCGCCCCTGCGGGCGGCGTGTCGGACAGGATTTGCCGAGCCCCGACCCCGTGGGGGTCGGGAGGCGCGGTGACTGTTGGTTTGCCCTTGGAACGTAGTGGTTGTCGTATGTCTGTGTCGGGTTCTTCGTCTGGAGGCTGAGGGCGGCGCCTACAACACTGTAGGACGGAGAGCAGGCGCCCGCAACACTGTTCAGGCTCTGCCATGCCTAGAGGGGTCCAAGCGCTCGCCTGGTCACATCATGACGGTACTTCCCTGCAGGGGTGCAGGGCATGGCGTCTAACGCTACGGTTAACCCGAACGTCTTGTCTTACCCTGCATTCGTCATCATGAGGGTACAGGGCACGGTTCATCAGGTGAGACTGGGCCAGCCTCTGGATATCGGGCGAGGCGAGATTCGTCATTGGCCGTTTGGATGAGGTAAAAACCTAGTTTTTACCCGCCGGGCGACGCGGAGTCGTCCCCCGGCCGTCGAACGGGGCCGAGCCTAGCCCTCGGGGGTTGAGCGAGGCGGTGCGCATCCCCTGGGGGTCGGGTGAAGCCGAGCCCAGCCGTCGGGCGAGGCGGAGTCGCCCTCCAGCCGTCGGGCGAGGCGGAGTCGCCCTTTAGCCGTCGGGCGAGGTAGAGCGGGTCCCAAGGGCACATGGGCGCTCGGGCGAGGCGAAACAAGACTTCCGTTTGGTCGAGCAAGAGATGTAACCGCGCTTTTGGGAGTCCTTACCGTTCGATGGTTCATTGATTCCTCCTCTTTGGGGTACCCCGGTATTAGGTCCCTGACAAGGAGTGGCTCTCCATCGGTCGATGGGACCAGGATCGGGGCTTTCATCAGGATTTCCTTGACTTTGTCGAGTGCCTCCTAAGCCTCGGGAGTCCACACAAACCGGACGGTCTTCTTCAGAAGCCGGTACAATGGGAGGCCTCATTCGCCGAGGCGTGAGATGAAATGGCTAAGCGCGGCGAGGCACCTCATGACTCACTGTATCCCCTTTAGGTTCTGGATCAGGCCCATCCTTGTGATGGCCGTGATCTTCTCTGGGTTGGCTTCAATGTCACGCTCGGAGACGACAAATCCAAGCAGCATGGCCCTTGGGACCCTGAAAATGCATTTTTTAGAGTTTGAGTTTGATGTTGTTTGCTCTCAACCAGCAGCGAGCTAGTTGGTTCGTTTGGACTTAACCACGATGTCGTCTATGTAGGCCTCAATGGTTCACCCGATGAGGTCTCTGAAACACTTGAGCATACATCACTGGTATGTAGCTCCCACGTTTTTCAAACCCAAAGGCATCATGACATAGCAGAACGACCCGAACGGAGTGATGAAAGAAGTCACAAGCTAGTCAGACTCTTTCATGGCGATCTGATGGTACCCGAAGTACGCATCAAGGAAGCAGAGGATTTCGCACCCCGAGGTCAAATCGACTACTTGATCTATACGTGGCAAAGGAAACAGATCCTTCGAACATGCCTTATTGAGACTTGTGTAGTCAACATACATTCTCCATTTCCCTTTTTGTTCGTACAAGGACGGGATTGGCTAATCACTCGGGATGATACACTTCCTTGATGAATCCGGCTGCCAAAAGCTTTATGATCTCTTCACCGATGGCCCTACGCTTCTCCTCGTCAAAGCAACACAGGCGTTGCTTCATCAGCTTGGAGCCTGACCTGATCTTCAAGGCATGCTCGACGACTTCCCTTAGGATGCCCGGTATGTTCAAGGGTTTCCACGCGAAGATATCTCTATTGGCACGGAGGAAGTCGACGAGCGCACTTTCCTATTTGGAGGAAAGCATGGTGCCGATGCGCACCACTTTACCCTTGGAGCTACCGGGGTCTATGAGGACCTCCTTGACACCCTTCGTGGGCTCAAAGGATCCAGCTGACCGCTTCAAGTTGGGTGCCTCCTCGGTAGTCCCCTCCTTGATGACCGTGATCTCCTCGGAGGCGATGATTGCCGAGGCATGCTCACAGCACTCAACCTCACACTCATAAGCGCGCTAGAAGGAGGTGCTAACGGTGATGACCCCATGCGGGCCTGGCATATTGAGCTTTAGGTAGGTATAGTTGGTGATGGTCATGAACTTTGTGTAGCATGGTCATCCCAGGATGGCGTGGTAGGTCCTGTGGAACCCGACCACCTCGAAGGTGAGGGTCTCTGATCCTATAGCTGGTTGGATCCCCAAAGGTGATGGGCAGGTTGATCTATCCGAGTGATATGGCTTGCTTCCTCGACATGACGCTATGGAAGGACGCCCCGGTCGGTCGGACGTGCGACCGGTTGATGCCATGGCATCAAGTGTCTCGGCGTACATGATGTTGAGGCCGCTGCCTCCATCCATCAACATCTTGGTGAGGTACTTCATGATGATGATCGGGCTAACCACGAGCGGGTATCTCCTCGGCTGCGGGATGCTATCCGGATTGTCGGATCAGTCGAAGGTGATGGTGGACTCCGACCACCGGAGGAAAAACGACACGGCGTGCGATCTTTTGGCGACGCTTGGAGTCATAAGCCGTCGACCCTCCAAAGATCATGAGGTAGCTATTGGGCATCAGGAATCCGCCATCCTTTCCCTCGACGTCATCCACCACCGCATCGGGCTTCTTCCTCTGGTCCTCCTTCTTGGTGCCCCTAGGCAGGAAACGCTTCATGAGAGTGCAGTCCTTGTATAGGTGCTTGACGGGGAAGGCGTGGTTCGAGCATGGCCCCTTCAGTTGTTTTTTGAAGTGGTTGGGAGCACTCTCGGTGGGCGTCTGACCACCTTTTCGCTCAGTAGCGGCCATCAGCGAGCCCTCGTGTCGCTGCTTGTTCTTCTTCTAGTTGGGACGGATGGAGGTTCCTTCACTAGCGCCCTCATCCGGCGTCACCTTGCCCTTGGAACCTTAGACATGGCTGGTCGTGATATCAAGGAGCTCCTTGGTGGTCCAAGGGCCTTTGCGTCCTAGTTTGTAAACTAGGGACTCACAGGTGGTCCTAGACAGGAAGGCCCCGATGACGTCGGCTTCGGTGACGTTGGACAACTCGTTACATTGCATAGAGAAGCGTCGGATGTACTCGCAGAGAGTTTCCCTAGACTACTGCCAGCAATTCTTTAGATCCTAGGGGTTTCCTAGGCACGTATAGGTGCCTAGGAAGTTTTCCATAAAGATCTCCTTCAGGTCCACCCAACTTTGAATTCGGGTGGGGGGATGGTGCTCCAGCCACGTCTATGTCAAGTCAGCCAGGAACAGGGGGAGGTCGTGGATGGTGAAATAATCACTATCTGCATCGTCGGCTTGATAGGCAAGCCAGTAATCCTCGAGCCATAGGCTAGGGTTTGTCTCCCCGGAGTACTTCAGGATGTTGGTCGGCGGTCGGTATCACGGAGGAAAAGCCGCATTGAGGATGTGCCGACCGAAGACCTGAGGACCCTGTAGATTGGGGCTAGAGCTCCGATCCTCGCCGTTGTCATAGCGTCCACCATGATGAGGATGGTAGTCATGGCCGGCCTGCTCCTCGTCTCCCCGTCCATGCCTGACGGGCATCCAGGGTGTTACATGTGTCGCAGTGGGGACGGAGACGCTCATGTACCAGGACCGTGGTGGCCCCCCCGCTGTTGCGTGGCTCCTGATGGATGGATACTTCCTGGCCATGCCATCCTGAAGACATGCGCTGACTGGTGTCGAGCTCGCGTCACCGAGATAGCGAGCTCTCCGACTGCTGCACCGCCGTGTGCTCGAGCAGCGTGCGGATTTCGTGATGAGCCCATCGGTCTTCAGGCGTCGTGGGCTCTGGGAGCCCTCGGAGCAAGGCCATCGCAGCGGCTATGTTCTGGCTTGCCTAGGCAAAATGCGAGAGGCCTCCGTCATCCTCGACGATCCTCCAGTTCATGTCACGGTCGATAGCCCATGCTCAACCACCGTCTCGGCGCTCAATCTCGTGCTCAAGCTCCGCGCATTCCTGCTCTAGCTGAAGCCACGTGTCTTCAATCTCCTTGTACCAAGCCCTTAGCTGCTCCACCCATAGGCAAGGTGGGGGGCCCTGCATCTCCCTCGACATCATCGTTGGGGTCATTCATAGGAGCATCCCCTCCCTCATGGATGTTTTCGATGCGCCCCTCGGGGGTCCCTGCCATGAAGCATTCTCATGAGAGGTGATGGTTTCCCTTGCTAGAGTCAGAGTCGGAGATCGACTCTGAATCTCCCACGAGAAGGTCATGGAAAGATTCCACAACGTAGTCCATCATACCCACAAATTCATTATCCGTGGGAGATGGGTGCATGCGCTGTGTCGCGAGGTGACCAAGGGTCCCTACGGTGTTGCGTAGACCAAGCGAGAACGCTATCGGGGTGTCCCGGGTGAGGTATTCTAGGGAGAATGGTTCTCCACCAGCAAGCTACGTCGTGACGTCGGCGAACGAGAAGGTGAGGTAGCGTAGGTCCTCCTGGGACGATCGAGGTCCTAGGAAGGCATCGAGCTGGCACTCCAGCCTCCCATAATATAAGCTAAGGAGCTAGTCGCTCTTAGGGGCATAGGCCTTCAGGGCGTGCAGCCACAGCTCCTCGAGGGCCTCTATGATCGTGTCGAGGCCAGTGGAGTGAAGAAGTTGGGCGAGAGCGGGAGCCCACGCCAGCTCTCCCTCCTCGATGATGAGGAAATCTAGGCTCCCGAAGCACACATGCGTGCCCAGGACCCAGCTAACGCTGTGGCTAACCATCCGTGGCCGGTAGTTGTCGATGAGACACGCAAAAGGCCCTTACCTGGCTCGCCAACTGTCTATGTTTTAGATCACCGGCTAGTAAAATTTGTGATTTGCGTGTTTGACCCAGATGGCTGTGCTCGAAGGACACAAGGATTTATCCTGGTTCGGGTAGAATGTCTCTACATCCAATTCACTGTTGCTCGTATTACCGACACTAGTTTGTAGTAGGGGGTTACAAACAGGCGAGAGAGGGAGCGGATCCCAAGTCTCTGGTGGGAAAATTGAATGGGGTTGATGCTGAGATGTTTAGGTGTTATCTCCTATCGTGCCCCTTCAAGGGGCACCCTGCTTCCTCTTTTATAGATGAAGGGGAAGACGCAGGTTACATGAGAGGGAGAGAGAGAGAGAAGCAAGGGGAAGAAGGCTTCCAACGTCATGGTGCCCTTCGTTTCCTTTATGCGGGTCCCCCGACCCTATAGATGATGATGGGGATGGCTCCACGTTGTGACCCTGTTTAGTACTGGCGCCGTACGCAGGCATCGTGGCATCCCATTCCATCCCTACAGATGGTATGGCTAGTCGATGCCCCCACCAGAGGCCGTATAGGGAGTAGGTAGCACAGCGCTGGCACGCCCGACGCTGTTGGCGACGTGCGTCCTTAGACGAGACCCGTCACGGCCGCAAGTCATGTCAAGGCACGCCTACTCCCTTTTCCGGTGTCAGAAGTTTGACCCTGGGCTGGTACCCTCGGACCCGTAGTGGTTGGGGGCGGTGCGGACTCCCATCGGGTGAGGCGGAATCCCCCCTCGAGGGGTTGGACGAGGCAAAGCCCACGCCCTCAGGGTCGGATGAGGCAAAGCCCACGCCCTCGATGTTGGGCGAGGTGGAGCCCTAGCCCAAGGGGTCGAGCGAGGTGGAGCCCACGCTCTTGGGATCGGGCGAGGCGGATCCCACGCCCTCGGGGTCGGACGTGATGGGGTCTCGCCCGAGGGGTCGAGCGAGATGGAGCCCGCGCCCTCGAGGTCGGGTGTGACAGGGCTCTCGCCCGAGAGGTCGGGCAAGATGAAGCTTGCGTCCTCGAGGTTGGGTGACTCGGATCCCACACCCTCGAGGTCGGATGAGATGGAGCCCGTACCCTCAGGGCCGAACGAGACCAAGATACGCTATTGACCATCCGAGGGAGTTAGCGTTCGCGGCCATTAGCTTCCTTCTTCCGGGTATCCCTAATCCTGATGGCACTTTGGTGTTGGCACATAGAAGCAAGGGTGTTGAGAAAGAAGTTGATCGTGCTGGTCACTGGGTGACCAGACACGTCTGACTCTGATACCGGATGCGTTCAGTATGCTAGACTTAGGCAGTGGCACAGACATGACCGGACACGTCCAGAATTGGGACCGGACTCATTCGGTATTTGACCCTAGCATGAGAAGCTAAGGTAGGGATGACCAGACGCTAGGCTGTGTTCGTTCGCGTTGGATCTGACACGTCAAGTCATGCCCTGGACCTCTCGGTGTAGATTTTCATCGTGACCGGACTCTGAGTGAAACGTTGACCTGACATTGAGCGGTGTGTCCGATCAAAGGAGGTTGTGTATGTGGTTTGTAGTGACCTGATGCTGGTAGCGTCTGGTCAGGCACACAAGACGCGTCCAGTAGCTCTAGGGCGGCTCTGGGAGCTCTCTGAAGTTGACCTGACGCTGCCCAGCGAGCATCTGATCGTTTTTCTTCATCACGTCCAATCGTCACTGACTGAGCGAGCTGAGTTAGCTGTTGGGCGCCAATGGCTATATATGTTTGAATGAGACACATGGCAGCTAGGCGTTGACCGAACGCAGCGACCAGACGCGTCCGGTCACCATACCAGACGTGTTCGGTCATCTCGCAAACAGCCTAGTGAAGGGGTATAACGACTAGTTGAGTTGTTGGGTCTCTATAAAAGTGTGGTGGGCGGCTCTTGCTCCCTCTCTTGGCTCTCTAATTTGTTGATACACCTTGTGAGCATACTCCCATGCCTCCCACTCATCTAGCTTGTGATTTGATCATCCAAAGTGAGATTAGGAGTGATCCAAGTGCATTTGCATTGTGTTTGAGCATCTAGTGGCACTTGGGATCGTGTTGGCTGTGGGTCTTCTTGTTTCTCTTGGTGGTTGCCGCCACCTAGACGGCTTGGAGGAGCAGAGGAGCTTTGGCACGTGCTGGTGATTGTTCGTGGCTAGCTTCGGTGATTGTGAGGGGTCTTATACCTTCCCCGGCGGAGAGCCGAAAGGTAACTCTAGTGGATTGCTCGTGATATTGAGTTACCTCACTTGCGGGTAGGTTCTTGCGGTGTCTAATTGTGTGGATGAGGTTCGTGCAACACCTCTTAGCCACCGAACTACCAAGTGTTGGTCGACACAACGGGGACTAGCGTGCCAGCAAGCACGTAAACCTCGAGAGAAAAATCTTGTGTCTCTTGTGTGATTGGATTTCTCCCGGTGATTGGTTGTCATCATATTGTGATTGGTTCATCCCTCGACGCGGTGGTATAATCACCCTACTCACTCTGTTACTTTCTTACAAACTAGTTGTAGCAAGCTCTTTAGTGTAACTAGTTTTGAAAGCTTGCTTTGTAGCTTAGTTTCATCTAGTGGAGCTCTTTAGTGTAGCCTTGTTGAGAGCTCTTTGTGAGTAGTGACATAGCTTCTTGTGTGTCTAGAGATCATAGCAACTAGAATTGTTGGGTAGATGGCTTGCAACCCTTGTAGAGCTAGAGTAAGTTTGCATTTCACCGTTTGTCATACTAATCAAATTGCTCTAGTGATCTTGTAGAGTTTTAAATAGGCTATTCACCCCCTCTAACCATATTAGGACCTTTCACCTGCCCACATCTCATGAGATCGGGAGAGGCCGCGCCCGCCGAGAGCCTACCTCACCAGCTCTTGAGATCCAGCTGGCGTAGGCCATCCTCGATGGGATCTAGCCGGGAGGTGGCAGCGTTGTGCGGGCGTCTGATGATGGTGATGCTGCGAGGAACCATGCGGCGGCATAGGCCATCGACAGCGTGGTGGATGCCACGCCAGGCTTGGGCTCCACCACCTCGGTGCTGGCGTCCTAGATCCTGGCGGTGAGCTCTTCCACCTCCTCGTACCTGAACGCCGCTGCGACCGCCTTGGGTTGTGCATTGGACAACAGCGACATGATGATGGCAGCCGCTCTCTCGTCCCCGCTCTTCGCCGTCATCATCCTCGTGTTGAGGTAGAGGAGTCGCCTCCACCTATGCGTTGAGGTAGAGGAGACGTCGTCGCTGGCCGCGGTCGCTGGCTCGAGCCCTGTTTCCTCTCCCTCAATCCACTCTCGCTCTCTCCATCTCGCTCTCTGCTGCTCATGCGGAACAGCAGCCATGGCCTCTAGCCGAGCACGTCCTTCTATCGCCGCCGTTCCTCTCCTCGCACCGCATCCGCACTAGCCAACCTTGCCATCCCCTTCCTCGTGTCGCGCTTCCTTCGCCGCGCCGCTTCCCATGCCGCGCCGTCGCTTGCAACCCCGGCCACCGGAGCAGTCTCAGCCGCCGCCGTCTGCCGCTGTGGCCTCGCCACCCCAAAGCATTGTAGGCGGAGCTGCGTGCCTCCATGTATGCGCGCGGGCCCCTAGATGGATGAGCGGCACCACCGTGGCCGTCACTAGCCACCAGCTAACCGGAATCGGACTCATTCTCACCGCCAAGCGGTGTTCTTCTTCTTGCCCGCCATGTTCTCGACGAAATGCTAATGACAAGAGGAATGGAAGTTTTGAGGGGTAACGTTACCAAATTGCAGGAGTAAGGTGGTCATATCTCTCTGTCTAGGAAAATAAACACGATATGGAGTGGGCTCGGCTCTACTGGAACACAACACCAAACACATGGCATATTATATAAAATTGAGCACCTTGGGGACCCGGCTTTGGCTGGCCGTAGCCAGGCTAGCAGGCCGGGCCGGGCAGGAACACGCTTCCAAACACGCCCTTGAAGTCCTATTTCGTCACCTATATCATATGGATTATTTTAAGGCCAAAAGAATATAAAATTGAGCACCGCCTGATCTGCGGTCCACACGTCAGATTTTTTTTACCGAGTGACATTAGCTCCACTAGACTACCACTCACTCATATACTTTTTAAATTTCTTTAATGTTTTACAGATCCAATAAATAATTCATTATCCTATTTTTTATTAAAAAAATATTTATGATATATATGAGTTGACATAAAGAATCAATTAATGTCCTATTGTATTTGACATATAAGAATTCAATTAATATTTCTATTGTAATTGAAATAGTTTTTAGAAACACACACCAGCATATTTTGCTGGTGTGTTAAACAATTATGATGCATTGTAAATGTAGAGCTGTCTCATGCGATTTTCTTTTTTCAGCGGAACATATCGACCTAACCGATCATGTTCCGTTCCCAAAAAAAACCTGAACCGATCTGACACGTTGGTGTGCTGGATCAGATTTGGGCTATGTTTTTTTTTATCTATGGCCCGACCCAACCAAAAAACACTGGCCCAAAGTGCAATAAAAATAAAAAATACACCAGCCCGTTCTGCTTGTAGTCTCAACTTATTTCGGGTTGTTTCAGCTTATTCTCTCTCACAGAATACTATTGAATCAGCCGAAATCAACCGAAATCAGATCCAAACTGGATCAGCCGAACACCCTGACTGACTCATCACCGCCGATGTGTCACGTTAGACTCGTACTAAGATTTTGATCCAATTTTTTTTTCTACCCGACTCAAACCTGACCTGATTCAGGCCCTTGATCTAGTCATAATTAAGAGAATTCCTTATTTGACATTAGACAAATGACCCGTTCCTTTCTTGGCCCTCAAAAAATTTCCGTTCCCTATTTGACACCGAGTTCAACTTTCGTTCCTTACGTGACACTCCGTCGCATTTTCCATTCGGCCACCATTAACTGCGCTGTGAAAAGACAATTTTGCCCCTGTGGGCCCCACCACCCTTCTCCCTCCTCTCCTCCTCCAGGCAGTCGCCTCACTCCCTCCGTCTCCCCACAGTCACGCAGCTGAAGGCGCGCCCGTCCCTCCCGATGGAGCCCTCCACTCTCTCTCCCTCCAACTCTCCATTCCGAGCCCCTCTCCCTCCCGAGCACGACGGTGGTCCTCCCTTCCCATGGCGCGGCGGCGCTCCTCCCTTCCCTAGGCGCGGCGGCGCCCCTCCCTTCCGCGCTCCTCCCTCTCCTCGATGGCGACTGGTGGTGGACTAGAAGCGGCGACGACGGTGGCGCGGTGGAGCAGGCGGCCGCGACGATGACGGTGGAGTCCGGCGAGATCTGGCCTTGGGGCTCATGGACCTGGCCTCGGGGCGCGCAGATCCAACAGATCCAGCCTTGGGGCTCACGGACCTGGCCTCGGGGCGCGCGGATTCGGCCTCGGGGCGCGCGAATCCACCCACGGATCTGGCGAGCTCACCGGCGGCAAATCGAGGGCGGGCACGGGCGAGGCAGCGGCTGGATCTGTTGGTGGGGAAGCCGGATTCGGCTCGACGGTGGAGGATGCACCCCGGCGGCGGATCCAGCGAGCGTCGACGGCTGCCTGTGGATGGGCTCGGCGGGCCCATGGGTGGCGGGGACGGTTGGCGGCCTTCTCCTCAGGTGGCGCGCCGCGGACTGCGGGAGGACACGACGGCCTGGAGGAGGAGAGGAGGGAGAAGGGTGGTGGGGCCCACAGGGGCAAAATCGTCTTTTCACAACGTAGTTAACGGTGGCCGGAGGGAAAATGCAACGGAGTGTCACGTAAGGAATGAAAGTTGAACTCGATGTCAAATAGGGAACGAAAATTTTTTGAGGGCCAAGAAAGAAACGGGTCATTTATCTAGTGTCAAATAAGGAATTCTCTCCATAATTAAGGGCCTTTTAGATCACAGTTTGGTTCTTCATTAAATAATAGACTAAATATGGGCTAATTATTATTTTTAAATAAGTTGTACTCATCAATTAGCACTATTAGTTTTTGTTAGACTATAATTAGTTTATACTTCGATCTTCTGTAATGGCATCCAAAACGTTGAAATAAAGTTGAGTTCATCGAGACTCCCCCAGGTACCACGAGCAACGTCTGTGCGACTGTGCCCAAGCGTTACATGTGGCCCCGGCGTTTCCGTGGCCGCAAGCAACGCACAAGAAAAAGAAGGGCTGTAATGCAAGCTGCTAAAGCTCGGACGCAACGCCGCCACGAGTGCATGGGCCCAAAAACAACTGTCCCCTTCCGAGGTCCACCTGTCTGTCACGGTCTCTCACGGAGGTCGTCTGCTCTCGGCGAGTCTTATCACCCCCCCTGTCCTCGTTCCAATCCACACAAGAGACGAGGTCGAGCCGTCGAGCACGACTCCAACCGCAGCGCGCGAGCGGCGAGCCTCTCATCAATCGAACACACGCGAGTGCGACTACGAGTATACCAACCACGAGCAGACGAGCTCCTCCGCCACCAGTGTCATCGCGTCGCCGTCCCGTCCGCCTCGCGCTCGTCCATGGCGTCCGTCTCCACGGCGCCGCGCGCCCCGCTCCCGGCGGTGGCGTCCTCCTCGTCATCCGCGCGGCAGGTGGATCCGAACCCTAGCGGCAGCCGCTTCTTCGCCGGGCGGCGCCTCCGCGTCGTCCGCCGCCTCGCTGGCGCGGCCCCGTCGCGGCGCGCTCCGCTGGTCTGCTGCTCCGCGCGTAGCTCCGATGCGGACGCCGGCGATGAGCGGCGCCGGCGGGGTTGGGACGCGATGCTCCACGACGCCTTCCACGGTGCCGTGCGACGGTGGAGCGAGTACGTCAGAAATTACTGGCCCCCACCGACCTCTGTCAAGGAGGCGGGTACGAGGAAGAGGGCTGGGAGTTCTCACGACGAGGAGGTGATGAATGGGGATGAAGAGAGGAAGGTTGGGGAGGAAGAGGGAAAGTGGGGCTGGGAGAGGTGGAAGCGGCACTTTGCTCTCATTGAGGAGAGCGAGCGTCTCGTTGATGAGCTCCAGGTTAATTTTATCCCTATACTTACTACATGGTAGTAACTAGTAATGCTTTAAATGTGGACGGAACTTGCTTGTGACTCAACACCAGAGTTTTTACACCACTTCACTAAGGTACAATTGAACACAATGCAGGTGCACCATTGTATGAATAGGATGGACACATCATTTTCCATTTTTTATTTAGCTTCTGCATCAGGATTTGTTACTTGAGTGGCGTGAGTCTAAAGAAAATTGCCTAACACAGATACTTTACAGGCTAGATTCATGCTAATTAACTTTTATGGGAGCTTTACTCAGGAAAAAGCTATTAAACTCACACTCAAATTTGAACAGGCTGCTTTGAAGTAAATGTCTTTTTTTTAATCAAATAGCACTGGTTGTTTGATATGTTATTTGAACTGACTTTGTAGGATGATGAAAGGGTTCTTTTATCAAAATCATTGACATACTCCATTTGCTGCCTATGATATTCACTTATTTGCCACCACACTGTTCACATGTTATATGCATGCCTTAACATTGCAACTCTCAGTAGCAAACAATGAAATATCCATTTCATGATAAGCCCAGTCACCTGATATAGGTTCACAAACCATGCATCATACTATTGGCTGAAGTTTGTTACTCTGTTTGTACGGAAAAAGTCTATATAACCCCCTAATGTATGGCATGTCGTCTACTTCACCCCAACCTAAAAAACCAGGTTAATATGGTTCAAATAACCCCCTGAGGTGTTTTTTCACCATGGCATTTGGTCCTGCTTGTCAGGGATGACACGTGGCGTTTTGTCCCATTTGTCTATCACCCGTTGCCCTGTCCCTCCCTCAGTCAATCTCCCTATCTCCTCCTGTTCTTCATTGGGGTGTAGAAAATCCGAGGGCTGTAGTGTCACTGACACCCTTGTATTTGCAACCGGCTTGCTAGTGCTCTTGGTGGTCCATTGGGTTGTGCATGGGAGGGAGAGGGATAATGGGGATCTTTCAGATGTGCGCACCCTAGGCGGATGCAACAGCGATGGTGATGACCAAGGACACCGACCGAATGCAAAGAGGGCGGCGCATCGGTTCTTGCCGTTGACATGCGTCTCTGGTGGCAGTGGTGCAAATCCAAGGGCACCAGCCCCCATTCTCCCCTTTACCCTTCTCTCTATCGACACCTCACCGAGCACCCCTTGCCTTCACCACATCGTTGTCGCTTCAAACCTCCTGTGAGTTCCGGCCATGAGGAGCCCTCGATGGGCTCCATGACGATGATAGGATGGTGGAAAGTGGGCGGCAGAGAGGAGGACAGCTGATGGAGATGTTTCTCCTTAACGACGCATGTGAGGTTGGCCAATGGCAATGTTGCTCCCTTGTGGCGCTGGCGCCACCCTCCCGTTTCTCGGTCGTCATGCCAGGCCGGACGGAGGAGTGCTGCCTACCACTGCAACAGGGTTGACGGCCAAGAGTGGATGAGGGAGACCATGCCGCCTCGCAGCTCAGTCAGACAGAGGGGCAGAAGAGCGTGAGGGAATGGCCGAATGGGACGGTCGGAGGTTGAAGGAGATCCTGACGGGACAGCCCTGATGCCATCAGATGCCAGCGAGGATCCAGATGCCACATGTCATCTTTGGCAAGCGAGCCCAAATGTCACGGTGGCAAAGCCACCTCCGGGGTTTATTTGAATGGTATTACATAGTCTAAGACAATACCTGTTTTTTTTGGGGTGTGGGGGTGGGGTGTGGGGTGGGTTATATATAGACCTTTCCCTGTTTGTACATAGAACCCCTATGCTCGAATAGTCAAATGTAGTGCTGGAATTGCAGCTGTTTCAATGGAACACATGACTAAACGTGCCTGGCTCTATTGTGGTTGCTACCAAATTGCATAATTTAGTGTCTAATAAATGTTTTGAGACTGTCCTTGGTTCATGCCAGTGTTGCAGAGTTTCAGGAGCTTATGTGCGATTTGAGTGATGTGCGATGTGATTTTTAAGTACATGTTGATAGAATTTCTCTTTGAGTGAATTGCTGCTTGCATGGTTGGCCCATGTGTGTGTGTGTGTGTGTTGTATTTTGTGCAGATCTCACTTCAAATACCATTTGCACTATAATCTATATTGAGAAATAGCAAATATCTTGATACATGTATTTTGCATTTCAGCTGCAACTCCAGGCTGCTGTTTATAGAGAAGACTACAGGAGTGCTCATAAACTGAGGCTGGCTATTGCTGCTACAGTAAAAAATGACACTGTGGGCAGAGCTATCTCTGACTTAAATGTAAGAAATATCTATTTTCTTATGTAGTTAGTGGTAAATAGCATTTCTTACCTTTTTCGTTTTCTTGGAATTTTGAATTACCCCCCTCTACATTACACCCTACTTGCAGTGTAATGTTGGTCCTACTCTACAAAAAGGATGAATGTCTGGCATGGTTAATAGTTTAGCTGTCCCTCTAGTAAAACTAGTGACATTTTAGGATGCCTGCCTCCAGATGATTTAATCTCTGGTATCCATATCTCTGAATATTTAGATTGGATGTTGTACTTTCTTATAAAAAGCACACCACTAGATATTTAGTAAATTATGGTCAAAGTGGTGTTTTGGAGGTCCTATAAGAAAAAGACACCACTTAGTTGACTGAAAGAAGTAATAAACAATAGCTAAGTTTGCAGCTATCTGAAATGACTCAATATATGGGGATGTTGTTCTTTTTTCCACAACGGTCGAAACTGAAATTGTTATTTATAAGATAGTTGTCTGCTGTTTTGGGTTTTGCAGATGGCCATAGACGAGGAGCGCTACAAGGACGCAGCATATATCAGAGATCATGCTGGCGCAGGACTGGTTAGTACCATGGAGTTCCTCTATATTGTTTGTCCCTTGCTATCTAAGTTTCTTTGACGTCTTCGCATCCAAGTTAATAGATTTTTACTATTCTTTCTCAAACAATAAATCTTTGATTATGCTTTGTAATTCATAATTGCCTATTACATCATATTTCTTTCCATCCGAATAAAACATGCCATTACCTGATCCATTAGAGCACATGCAGCTGGGGTGGTGGTCTGGGATTTCCGGAAATTTGTCCGATCCATATGGTCTTATAATTCGTATAAGTGCTGAACATGGTCGGTATGTGGCAAGAAGTTACGATACAAGGTATTAATTTTGTTGAATATTATTATGTGCAATTGTGCATAATAACACCATTGTTGATTGTTTATAGTTTAATTGTCATTTTGTGAGTAGACTTGCTCTTCATGTTTGCTGTCTTTGTTTTAAAGGATGGAATGCTCGAATACATTTCATTATTAATATTTCGTTGTGGATGGGAAAAAATGCTTAGGATAATGGGGTTCTCTACTGCGGTATGGTCTAGGTCCTATAGCACTTAAGGAGCTAAACATTATTGCTGATTGTTTTTATAGTTTAATTGATCATTCTGTGAGTGGACTTGCTCTTCATGTTTGCGTCTTTGTTTTAATGGATGGAATGCTCGAATACATTTCAATATTAATATTTCGCTGTGGAGGGTAAAAAATGCCTAGGATAATTGGGTTCTCTACTGCAGTATGCGAGGTCCTAGAGCACTTAAGGAGCTATTGGCATTTGGCAATGCTATTTTGGTTATGGGGTGCGTATCAGTAGTGGTTTGAGCATCAGGAGGTCACTCGTAGAGAAATTGGGGTACAGCAGGAGAGAAGTGTGTCTGTTTGTGGTTGAGTTAGCCTACTTAGTTGAATCAGTCACTGGAGCTTATCTGTGAAGAATTGTGTGGACAAAATGGGTTGCGAATTCATAAAAGTGAACATCTTGTTTTCAAAATATCTCAAAGCAAGTCTCAGCATGCCAATCATAAATCATTAAAATGTTCTATGAAGAACTGCAAGAAGAAACTTCCCTTTTATCATTCCTAGTTGGTGATATGGTGCAGCGGTCTGCTTGAACAGTAACACACATGTTTCATAAATTAATATAATCAACACTATAATTTGAAACTTTCTTAAATATATACGCTGGTGATCCATATGCTTGTTAATGTTATAGTGACTATTAGCTGATTTCATTTTACTGGTGTAAAATGCGTTTACTTTATTGTATGAAATATTTGTTTGCATGCTAAATGACTTTAATTCTCCTCATTTTCAGACAGCTGGCTTCTGACAGCCCTGGTCTCCCTATATTTGAAATATACTATGCAGAGGAAAATGGTGGATACAACCGGCAGGTACAATGTTTTACACTTTAATAAAAGTAAAGTCAATGTGCAAATATTAAAATAATCTTGGCAATGAGATTCTGGGTTGGGAAACATGAAAATCATCTTCGATATCATGGAATTTTACCACTTGTTACCAGTTTCATAAACAGAATACTAAGTTATCACGTGCTCTAGAAATTCTTGATGTCTCCCTTTATTTCTTTTTGCTGTTGAGGACTGAGTTATAACTCAGTTGATGGAGCCTCCATTTGTGAAGACATCTCCTGGCTTTGTACCTGGCTCACATTGTTATGTGGGTACCTTTCTGAGAAGTGAGAACTGGTTTCAGTGTGTTTCATGGTCAGGGTTTGGTAGAAAATCTAGGGAGATGTCTTCTTCCCATGGTGGAGATTTTTTACATTAACAGTATAGAATATGATAATGACATGGTTGAGATTTTTGACATTAACAGTATAGAATATGATAATGGCAAGCGTCATATTGGACAGCGTTGCATACTCTCTTTTTTTTTAAAAAAATATTAACTCTCTGTCTGGACTATATGTTGCTGGCCTGTACTTGCACATGTCTGTAGACTTGAGTATTAACACTTAACATTTCTTGTTCCCATAGTAGTTGCCCGTTAGTTCCCTCAGGGCCATGAATCCATGCACAATGAACTTGAGCGTTTGCAACTTTGCATTATATTGGGAAAATGTATTTGGCATGCACTGTGAATAAATTTCCTGTCTCAGTTTTGAGCAGCTTCCAATTTCAAGAGCTGATATTGTTAACTACAAGATTTCAGTAGCTATGATTAAGGTCACAATAACAGTTACTCCTATATGAAAAATGAACTGTTATCTTGTTAACTAATGTGTTATAGTTCTGTGCATCTTCTGAAAAATTGGGATGTTATTTTCAGGCAGTGCATCTGAAACCAGATGATAGCGATTCTGACCGAGTGCCAAACATGTTAAGGGAGAAACTTGGTATTGACAGTATAAACATATCTAGCAGTTCAGTAGGGTCTAAGCATGAAGAATTTGATGGAAGTGATGATAAAGATAGTGATGATAGCAACATTGCTGCTGGCCCTGGTTCGAAAAATTTGTCAAGCGATCCAACTGCAGTTCCCAGGATTAAAATCTTGAAAGTGGTACCCATGCAGAATGTTGACCAAGACTACATAATCAATATCTTTGATCAGATTTCAGAGGAAGATGATGACAATGATGATCCTGAAGTTGAAAATGAATCTTCAGAAGATGTTGGTGATGAAGATAACAGTGGAGTAGCAGAAACAGTTTCTGCAGCAGAGAACGGTGATGAATCTGGTGACGAAAGTGATATTGAAGCCTTGGTTTCAATTGATTTTGTCAGTGAGAATAACAATGACTATGCTTCTTGTCCATCTGCTGAAGCTTTTGAACGAATGCCGGCTAGATTAGAAAAAAGAGACCGCTTCTCGTTTTCCTTCTATACTGAAGAATACAGTAAAAAGCTAGATGCTGGAATGGCCCAGCAGACTTCAAAGAAAACAGTTGGTTTGCATACCGATCAGCAGGATTATGATGGTTTTGTCCAGCTTGATCGTGTAAAGTTGAGTGGCAGCAACAAAAAACTATCGGTAAATACTATTTGTATAGTGTGCTGCATTAGCTTTTGATGCCGTTCATTGTGCTTGTAAATTGGACCACTTTGACCTTGTGATAAATAGCAAGGACCTGTCAACCATTTCTCCGCAGAATGTGTACCATACCTGCTTTTCTAGTTTGCTGTTGATGGTCAGATTCTTGCATCTGTATCAAATACCTTAGATTATTATGATAATGTTGCCCCATGATCCTTCATGTACCTTTGATTATCTAGTTAGCTGTTGATTGTCAGATTCCAACATTGACATGAATATATAAATGAATTCCGCGGTTTTTGAACATAAATGTGCTTGGTGCAAAAAAATAGGATGAATTTCTGTATGGTGCTGTCGACTTACAATATGAAATACTTTTAAACAGCTTCTTGATATCTTGCTCGAATGTTTCCGTACTGAACGTTGTAATTTCGTTACAAGCGTAATGAAATTCGGTTGCGGCCGGTGTGGAAAAGCTTCTTGATATCATTTCAAACTTATCTAATGCAGATACTACAACTTGGCATCAAACAAAATAACAGCAAGGTGCAGCAAAAACTGCATGGTGTTACCCACTTTAGTCGTATTCAGACGTCTATATCTTCAGATCCTCTTACTGGTATGTTCCAAATTGTGTACCTACCACTTGAGCTTTTCATGATATCCATCTTGTCTTCTCTTTTCTTTCTGGTATTGACTGAAGTATTTCTTTGGGCAGGCTTATATGTGACCGCATCAGGATTTGACTCAGAAATTTTTAGTTTGCAACGAAAATTTGGTCAATGGCGGGAGGATGGTTCATCTGAGGAGCATAATGACCTATTGTTCTATGAGTATGTTGAAGCTGTAAAATTAACAGGGGACAACCTCGTGCCAGCTGGTCAGGTGTGATAACTTTCACTGGGTTCTTATTACCATACAGGAATAGTGTTTGTAAGTAGCTAAGTAATACGTGCCTTCTGGTTTATGCTCTTCCTGGTTAGAAGGTTTACTTCCTCCAATCACAAATATAAGTAAGTCCATCTAAGTTTAAACTAAATCAAGCTTTTCTAACTTTGACCAGCAATGTCAATAGAAGTATATTATCTTAAATGACAATAGTTATATATGATTGAAAGCGGCTGTATGGTCAAAGTTAAAAAGGTTTGATTTAGGACAAACCCAAGTGACTTATATTTGTGATCTGAGGAAGTAGTTAATACGTAATTTTTTATATTCCCATGTTAATTTTCACTCACCAACTTCAAGCTAAGAAGTGTGTTCATATGTCATACACATTTGTGGACAGCCTTCTCTGTCGATTTCGTTCAGTTGTTGCATAAATTTTTCAAGGAGTGCTGACGCAGCGTAACTTTATGCTATATCATCGATAAGTATAATTGTCATTGATAAGCATAGTAATTCAGACTGACCTCCTATGGTTCCTTTGCTAGGTTGTTTTCCGTGCAAAAGTTGGTGAACGCTATCAGCTCCCTCATAAGGGAATTATCCCTAGAGAACTTGGAGTGGTATTTTCTATAATCCAAATAGTATTTTGTCTTTTCACCAGCAAACATCAAACCTTACAACCAATGTGATATAGATTGCTAGGTACAAGGGGCAAAGGAAAATTGCAGATCCTGGTTTCCAAAACCCTCGATGGGTTGACGGGGAGCTTTTGATACTAGATGGAAAGGTGAATTTAATAAACAAATTACATCTTTGGTCCTATACTTATTGTCTTTCTAATATACTTTCTGTTTTGCAACTTGCAGTTCATCAGAGATGGTCCTGTGATAGCTTTCTTTTACTGGACATCTAATTTTCATCTGTTCGAATTCTTTAGACGGTTGAGGCTTACTGACTAGTTCCCTTCTAGAAGTAGTTAAAGGTAAACTGCATTTCGTCTAGTACTGGTTTACTATTTGGCATTATTATTGTACTAAAGTAGTATTATATTTTAATTTTACTGTTGTGTGTTCTTGTGCTTGCCAAATTCCATTATTTGTCTAACTATTTATGCAGAGGTAGTGCTTGTTGGTTGTTGCAGGCCATTATTGATCAAATTTGGCCTAGTTTCTTTCTGGGAATGCTACATTCATCCTAAATGGTCATCCTCTTTGGCCTCCTAATAAGCATTAAAACGGACAAAATGGATCCAGCTGGCTGAATTTTACACAGCAGTTGGTGCTCATAGGGTAAAGCCAGAAGTAAACAAAGTATGCAAAATTCTTACATTTGTTTATTTAGGATAAATATCATTGCTATTATTTTGTGGGATATGCTGTTGAAGCTTACTACTTGTATCCACTGTTTCTCCTGCAATCTGTCTGTTTTCGGCCAAAGTTGGTATTTGATTCTTGTGGTGACAACATGGTGAATTCAATACATGGTTTGGACTTAACATATCAATTTTGGCCTAATATTTATGCATGCCTTTGGTGAATTCGAGACAGTCTCTTCATTTGTTGCCTGAAGATGTCATTATGTTGGATATTTCTGGGTCTGGAAGAGCATCTTAAATAGCTAGAAATGTTCTTCCAGACTGATACTTATTACTCCCTCTGTTCCAAATTGTAAGGCGTTTTGGCTTTTCTAGATACATTGATTTCACTATGTATCTAGACATACTGTATATCTAAGCGGAAACTCAATTACGCGACTGCTCACGCATCTGCGCTGTCGTGCGACACGCGCGCAGTATGGCAGTCAGCCCCTCTCTTCTCCTCCATCTCCGGCGGGCTTAGAAAGGAGGTCGAGGGAGGCAGGCAGGCCAGGCGGTGGGGACGGGAGATACGGCGGTGGGGCGGAGGCGGCAGTGATGCTGCCGGAGCGGTCGGGCCAGGTTGAGGTGGGGGCGACCATGGCCATGGTGGCAGGGGGTGGGGGGGATTGGGGAGGGGAACAAGGAGGTCGCCGCGGGCGGTAGGGTCTCGCCAGAGCTCCGGTGGGACCCTACCGCGCCGCGGCAGGGCGGTGGGCAGTGGGCGTCCAAACCTATACGCCGGTGGTGGATACGCGAGGGAGGGGGCAGCGGAGGAGGGGTGCCAGCGGAGTGGAAGGCAGGGGCAGGGGCGGCGCCAGCGAGGAGGAAGACGAATCGCGCGGTTCCCAATCGCGCAACCCGTCGTGCGATATCTTCCTCCATATCTAAGTGCATAGCAAAAGCTATGTATGTAGAAAACCCAAAACGTCTTATAGTTTGGAACGAAGGGAGTAGGAAACAATATCGAAAGGTTCTTGAGGTTAAGCATTTACGATGTATGCATCCAGAGGTGCTTGTGCCAAAGCTGGAAAGATACCTTGCTTGCCGATTCTAGTAATCAAGTATTCGCCCGTTCCAAATTATAAGACGTTTTGGCTTTCTCAGATACATTGCTTTACTATGTATATCCAGACATTAAGTACATAACAAAAGCTACGTATCTAGAAAAGCCAAAGCACCTTATAATTTGGAATGGAGGGAGTAGCTCTAAGATCATTCAATACGATACTTGAGTAGCTTTTCCAGACCTGTCATTTATTCATGTGTTCCGCTGTACTTTTCTGCCATTCATTCAAGTGAACAAACACTAGAAGGAATTGTGCCATATGGTGAAGAGCAGTTTGTAGTTTAACTGTTGAGACTCTTGATCAGAAACTGCTCTTACTCCCTGCATTTTGCCTGCTTTATACTATCCGTTTCAAATTATAAGACGTTTTGGTTTTTCTATATACATTGGTAGACAGTGTAATGAAGGGCGGGCCTGGTGCAAGCGGTAGAGTCTTACCGCCTGTGACCGGAAGGTCCCGGGTTCGAGTTGCGGTCTCCTCGCATTGCACAGGCGAGGGTAAGGCTTGCCACTAACACCCTTCCCCAGACCCCGCACAGAGCGGGAGCTGCACTGGGTACGCCCTTCTAAGTGCATCTAGAAAAGCCACAATGTCTTATAATTTGGAATGGAGGGAGTAATATTTTTGCTCATGTGTGTAGTGTTGCTAGCTATTATGGCATGACACACGAGTCCATGACCAGAGAGAGTTGAGGCCTGTAGGTTTTAGGTCAGTTTATGTTCAGGGGTCGTGTAGTCCTGTGCTACTGTGCTTTTTGCTGTACTCTGAAGTTACACCTGCCTACCATCTTCATAGCGCATCAAACTTAACTTAGATTTCTTGCACCTCTTAGCAGGCCATTCTTATTTCAGCATAGGTGCATTTGGAGCAAACCGGACTTGCCTGGCATTATATTTTCTGAGGACAGATATTTTGGAGAACAGGGCACCTGGCATGAATCAAATGGCATCTCCATCCACTCTGAAAACCCGCCATAAGGGTGGAAAAGAGCTCGCAGTCGCAGGAAGAGGAACAGAATCCTGCCAACATGGGTGAGCCGTGGGCGCATCATACTCGTTCCACTTCTGGTCTGCTTGCCCACCAGGTCAACAACTTGAGACCGAGGCATAAAACCGCCAGTTCCTGTGTTTCTCTGAGCAAAGTAAAACTAAAGCACCTCAAAGATGTAAAGTTATGCAGTCGCAAATAATTTAGGATTTTGAGAGCATCTTGGCAGTTTTCATACATGCATAGTCAGTACGTGAAATAGTACGAGCAATGGTTGTGTAGCGTGATCAAACAGTGGCCATCATATTTGTACATGTCGCAATCAGCAGCAGAGGCGTGCAACCCAACACGGTTACACTTGCACAGATATTAATATGTTGAAGTTTGTTTGCCTTTTCTTACGCAAGCACTCTTTTTTTTAAGCTCCTCTGCAACAAGCAAGGGTAGCAAAAAGGCTGTGCTGTCGCTGCAGCAAGAGGTAAGCTATTAACCGACTCGTCGTGTGTCTCACTTCACTTGTTTCGCACTCGCACGTAAATGATAGCCGTATTTACAATGGCTGTGTTATACGAAGGACCGGTAAGATCTGTTAGGTCTGTCGGCTCTCTTTAGATTTGGTGTGTGTTTATTGGGAGAAGTAAATGTTAATTGGTTGACTTATGATAGTGAAGGACTGTGAGCCTGCGTTCTTGCGAATTTTCTTAAACCAATGTTCCTTCAGTGCGTAGTTCATCTCGTTGCAAGTGGTGTGTAGTTTTCGTGGTGTTCAAGACCTTGTATGGCGAGGGCTTAGTGTCTTTTTAGTGTGATTTTTGAAGCTCGGGGAGGCTGTGGACGAAGATGGCCAAACTGTTTTTTTGATGTACTATTATTTTTAGAGGTTATTTTCTTTTGTACTCCTCCGTTTAAAATTATAAGTTGCTTTGACTTATTTGGTATGTAAAATAGATATACAAAAAAGTCAAAGCGATGCATAATAAAATTGATGTACCAAAAAAGTCAAAGCAACTTATAATTTGGAACGGAGGGAGTACTGACCACTGTTTTCTTAGATATTTATGGCCTGGTCACTACTCCCTTTCACTCTTATAATTTAGAAGAAAGAAATTAGTTCTTTTTTATCTAGCATATTGATTTAAGATCAGACGCTCTTTTGAGTATCTTTATTAAAAAAAACTTAGGGCTTGCTAGCGTCCGGATGTTTTGATGTTCGTAGCATCTGGACGCCTACGCATGTAGCTGTTTCGTGCGTCCACGTTGGGCCCATGTTGCCCCTAGCATCGAGAAGAGGGGGATGGGGCGGCAGATGTCTAACCGGCGCCGGGAGGAGGAAGAGACACCGAAGCGATGCAGCAGAAAGCGAGGAGGAAGATGCAACATTTGATCTATTTTTGAAATATGCAAATGCAACATTTGCAACATACGTCTAAAGATAGATGAAACACTTGAAACATGTATCTGAAACACATAAAAAACACTTAAAATAATTATAAAACATACGCCGCAGATAAAACACTTGCAACATATGTGTGAAACATATGCAACATCAAAACAAACATACTTGCAACATAGGCCTGGAAAAAACAGATAAAACATTAGAAACAAAAGCTTGCAATATACGTGTACAACTATTGCAACATATGCAACATTCCAATATACTTTTGCAACATCCGCATAAAACACATGCAACATATCTACGAAACATCTGAAACACTTGAAACATATGCTTGCAACGTGCACTTTCAGCGCAATGTCACCTTGCTGCTTGGACGAATGGACACTCGTCATTGCGGAGCTCGACGCCAGCGCGGAGGTTGGCGGCGGCGCATGGAGCTTGTCGATGCAGTAGCGGCGCGGCCCTCTTGCGATTCTCCAATGCCTGCTCGTGCCCATCAACGTGGCCCTGTTGCTGCTACTCCAGCGCCGCTGCTCGCTCGACCGCAGTCGTCTAGCGTCGTCCGCTCGCAGGGGATGGGGCACGCCGCAGCTGACGATAGGGTGCGGCGCGGTAGGGGGAATTGCACGGTGCGACGCCACGACGGGGGACGCGGCGCGGTGGGGAAGGGGGCGCGGCGGGGCGAACAAATGAGCGGCCTGGAAATGCTCATCCACGCCGCGGCGGGTGGATGAGCGGAGTGGGAATTTTTTTTGTGAGAGGTCGGTTCGCTGCGCAGGAGCCGCATCCGGACGGGACGTTTTCGAAAAAACTTTCATTTGACCATAGAACCACCCAAGATTCAAAACTCAAGGACCAAGCTTGTTGATTTTAAGTCAATTAACACAAACATTATGTAATGAATATATAATTATATAATTGCAAAATTTATGAAGGGGGTTAGGCACATTTTGATAAAACCTATGGGGCTTCGAAGTGTCACGTGGTTGGCTTGCTCCAGGTCTTTAGAGCACGTTTGTTGCAACTTGAGTGCGTTGATTTTATTTTACTTTGCCCGGTAGTATGCTAACAAAAAAAAAAAGACATGTTACAACCACACGAGTATTGCTTTAGTAAAGAGGAAAACATATTTATCTCTATGTGTTTCTTATTAGATGAACTTTTCTTCATTTCATCCATCTTTATCGACCACCTATTTTCACAAGGCAACATTATGTCTGATCGGTGCAAGTTGTTGTCGACAAAGATGGACAATCCGATTAACCTTGGGGTAGGTGACTAGTGGAGTCAACCACGTCAGCATCCCAACTTCTTGTTGGTTTTGTTAGAATTCTCATTCTTTTTTGGATTTGTTCTTGCTTATATTTTTGCTTATTATAAGCTATACAATGTGGATTATCTAACACGGCTTGATGGCAAATTAGAGATTTATCAGAAAGATGGGAAGAGAACACTAAGAGAGAAATTTGACCGGTAGAGCTGTGCAAAATATTTTATAGTAACCACAATGACTAGAGCCCACGATAACGCACAAATGTTAGACACTTAGTTTTGATGGTCTAGTAGAGGAAGTAGTTGCCTATTCAGAACGTTGTCGAGGCCTCTAACTAAACACATGACAAGTTTCTAAAAAAAAAACTAAACACATGACAAACAAAATTGGTTCTGTCCATGTAAAATTTTAGGCTGCAACCAAACACGTCCTAATTACGTTGTTGCTTTGAAAACAAAGGGGCTATTGCTTGCTTGGATCGAGATAAGATTGTGTGGGCTTGGTGCCACCTTTGCTTGTTTTCTGTGCGTCATTTGGTCAACGGTGGATCCATGGAAGCCATTCAAATAAAATAATATAGATGATTGTACAGTCAAGTGACCTAGAACTACGCACAATGTTGCATCCCTAGCCATACATGGCCCTGTGTCCCTGTGACAACACAACTGGTAAACAACAGACACAGATGAATGATTTTTCTCCTTCGCCAAAACAATCAAACATGGAAGTTGGGCGGGCCTAGTCATGGTGAGGATAGAGAACACTGCTGAAGGAGGAAGAATAAAAAGACGAAGGCTATGTGAGCTTGGTTCAATGGTTCTCTAACTTCCTGCTGCTACATTTTGGTACAATGGTTTTCTTTAAGATGAAGGGACCATTTCAAACACCAAGGGATCATCGATTTTAGGTTTGTTTGGATGCACGTGTATCCATCTTAATCCACGTGGGTTAGAGTGGAATAGAATAGAATTTAATTTAATTTCACTTCAATCCACTTCAACATATGTGGATTGAGATGAATACATACGCATCCAAATCAGACCTTAGGTGGAAGCCTCCATTTTTCAAATAGATAGTAATGGATGTTCCAAAAAAAAAAAGATAGAAATGGAGATTATTTTCAATATTTTATTTACGATGATGACGCGATTAAAAACGTCAGAAGCGCATACGGGGGTACTTCCCATGCGCCACGTTTGTAGCGCGGCGCCCCCCTTCCTTCTTCCCCGAGCTGCGTGACTGCGTCAAAGGAACCAAACCTGCGAGAGCTCCCCTCTCCCCTCCCTCCCACCCTTCCCCCTCCTCTCTCTCCTCGCCGATTCCTCGCACCATCTCCTACGCCGTATCCCCCGCCGCCGCCACCGACGGCGAATTGGCGGGGGCGCCGCCCCGAATCTTCGCCGTCCGCGCTCAGATCTCCCCCCTCCGCGCTTCCGGATGTCATGAGCCGCCCCCATTTGCCCAAGGACCCCGCCTTCCCGCGCACCAATGGGTCCTTGGACGGTGGGGCCCGCGGCCTCGGCGGCGAGATCGAGGAGGTGGGCGCTGCGGCCACCGTAGCCGTCGAGCAGTCGTCGTCCTCGCAGTCGTCGTCCCCGTCGGCGTCGTCGCCGGCGGCGGCGATGTCGTCGTGCGGGCAGTACATTCTACACCGGGTGCGCAAGCTGGACACCCTAGCGGGCGTCGCCATCAAGTACGGCGTCGAGGTAAAATGCGATGGGAGTGATGTGCTGCTGTGTATTATTTAGGGCCTCTGGTTTTAATATTATATTGGAGTATCAGATGGGATATTAAACAGCAGCATTCTTTCTTTAACTTGGTAGCTGTTCTGGGTGGAACTCCTTTCTATTTTGTATCTTTGGTGAACTGATTTTGGAATTTCGTATTGTGCAGGTAGCCGACATTAAGAGGCTGAACGGCCTCTCAACTGACCTCCAGATGTTTGCACACAAGACACTGCGGATTCCACTCCCAGGGAGGCACCCTCCGTCGCCTTACCAGCAGAATGGTTCATATGAGAGTGACGACAGGTAGCTAGACTGAAATTGTACCGAGCATCAGCATGGCATGCTACATAAACCATGTTACCAGTGTGTCTCATGTTGTGTGTTTCTGATCAAGCATTTGATTTTTTTTTTGGTATTATAAGTGATAATCAGTTAATCACTAGTTATTTAAAGAGTCGATACAAGTTCACTCAGGAGATGCATGTCAAGATCAAGGTCAGACTAGGGCACTAGTGCAATGTGGTTGAATACATGCCTTCAACTATTGCCACGTGAAACCATTGTGTGTAATACAACTTGAAATAGGAACTGAAAAGGAAGCTTAGCCTTGTAGTCTCATGCAAGATGTTTCTTATCATTTCAAGTTTCAACTGCATGGTTGTTGCCAAAAAAAAAAAAAACCTTTCTACAACCAGGGGAAACGTTTTCCCATCACATCAATTATTGAGGTTGCTTTGAGATCTGTTATTGGAGAGAGAAGCTAAACTGAAAATAAATTATGAAGTCCTCTCACACCTGCTAGTCCCAGAGAGGTTTTGAATTACGGATGTGGTAGTAATACGTTACCCTAGATGTATAAAATATTAAAAACGACTTGCCACGTTTGCTGCAATCTAAACATGCAGCTAGAGTTATTAAGCTTTTTGTCGTGTCCTGTTTCCGCGTTCAATGCAAGCAGCGGTTTTCCTTTAGCTATTCCCTTTTATACATTTAATATTTAGTTATTTGAGTTGTTTTGGTCTGCTGTACTATCCAGATGATTTGGCCTGTTAGGTACCTGCCACCCCACGCACTGGAGTTCGATTCGGTTTGTTTTGGAAAAATTGATTTGAACTAAATATGCATGCACAATAACCTTGTGTTGGAGCTGTCAGCAATTTGTACACCCTTTAACCAAAGGAGTCTTGAGTCCTTGAATCTTTCTGTAGCCATTTTTTTCTTTAGTGACATGCAGCTAATCAATTGAGTGGGCATATAACTTGA
The DNA here is from genome assembly GCA_904845875.1 of Miscanthus lutarioriparius. NCBI lineage: Eukaryota > Viridiplantae > Streptophyta > Magnoliopsida > Poales > Poaceae > Miscanthus > Miscanthus lutarioriparius. Next base: position 103,130,840 of record CAJGYO010000001.1, read on the forward strand.
TATTTTGGGTCTGACTGTATGAACATTCATGTGGCATATCTAAGACGGTTTAGCATATTTATGTTGGCAATTTTAAGCTGTCTTCGTGTGACTGCAGTATTAGCTATGGACATAAAGTAGTCGACATGTGAAGAGCACTATAGGAGCTTATGGTTCATGTGAACCACTATGCAAATACATCTTAGTTGTCTTCTGCTTATGTGGCTGTGGTAATCTCCTTCAAGCATTGAAGCATTTATGATCTGTACATGTCTAAAATAATGTCACAAAGTAGATGTACTTCAGACATTTGACATTTGTGAGACGTTTTGGGTGAATACAGTGGCAGTGTTTTCAGAGTTATGCACCCAAATTCTTAGCCTCTCTCTCTAGTTGCTATTGCAGCAAATGCTTCTTGTTTCTCGCTTGTCGAGTCTAAGGCTTTCCACAATAATTATAGTTAATTACATCGTATAAAATCTTCTCCAGGCCATTTTTGCTATTTCTATGATACGCCTTACATGACATAATAATATTGTCGTTTCAGGGAATGCACTCCACGCCGCATTCACGAAGATATCTTGGATTCAATATTGAAAACACCAAAGCCCAAAGTTTCACCAGCTATGAGTCTTCTGCAGGGATACTATGGCCTTGCACCACCTCCAAAGAGAGATCAAACAAGTGAAGGCACTGAGATGACAGTTTACAGTAAAGGCAAATCTGCTTTATTGGATGTTGAGCCGTGGCTGGAGCCACCAAATTCCGACCCATTCCCTCTTCAGAATAGGAAAACCAGAAGCTTGATGATAGGTTCTTCTCTTGATGGTGATACCGATGAGAATGGTGATAGTGAAAGGTTTATAAGGCGGCGCCAGAAAGCTGATGGTGAGCTGTTACCGAGGGAGGAAAATGGTGGTGACTTTCTGGCAAGCGCTGGAAAAGGCTTGGCACTGAGGCCAAAGTCTAGCAATCGACCAGACATGAACAAGAGTCAGCAGAATCTTTTTGTAATGGCAGAGCCTTTGTTTGGCAATGGTGTGCAAACTGTAAGGAAATCATCCAGCACTCCAGAGTTCCAGGAGCCAGAAACCAACACAAGTTCATCCATATGGTCAGCGAGCAAGTGGAGCATAAATACAGATGCTTTTGCTCTTCCTCTCCCCATCCCTCGTTTTGACAACATTCCAAAGCCCATTGCTGCTTGGAGAAACAAGGCGGCTCGCGACTAATAAACTGCTATATCTTGGCTATGTGCATGATTTTTCCTGAACTCCAGGAGGCCCAGAAAGTGTCCATGAAGGAGCTTACAGGTTGGCACCAGTCTTCACAGCTTTGGAAGCATAGCAGGATCGTAATTGGCTCCTGCTAGTTAGAGCATTCTGAAGACCAGACGCATGTCGCCTATGTTTCCAGACGGTATCTGGATTAGGTTTACATGATTCTCATGTTATATTGGGCATATGTTGCGCCAAGAGTAGCAACGTTAATATTTGGTCATAAAAATTATAGATGCTAGATGACATAGAGGAGACTTGATATTTGAGGAGGATATTCTTTTGTACACAATGAGATAATGTAGAGCATCAAAGGGCGGTTATATATGTGTTGTATGTGTGATCCCATACCCTAATATAATATAGAGGAGGTTGGCTTCGTTTAACTCCAGACTAGTTCTTTAACCCTTGTGCGTGTCTTTAATCTCTCAATTCCGTTGCAGTCGTTTACCTTTGTTGCCTGTCAGTCCATGTGATCAGTTTTGCTGCTTTGCTTTAGGAACTGTCTGGATCACGTGGACAATAGTTTCGTGGGCCTCTTTTATACGAGAACCAGAAGCCAGAAGGCCAAACATGGTCATCATCGGTACAGGCCAGCTCATCCCCTCCCTAACCTAATCTCTCTTTTGCCCGCATTCCTTCACGCCAATACTCCACGTCTCACCCAGCTGGGATATCTAACTATTTGCCACTCTACCTAATCTCTCTTTTGCCCGCATTCCTTCACGCCAATACTCCACGTCTCACCCAGCTGGTATATCTAACTATTTGCCACTCTTATGGTGGCTGTCTCTCCATTTGTCAACTTTATCGTGCCAATTACAAAATTACCCGAGAAAACAGTAACCAGACTAATATTTTGCCATTTTCGCTGACATGTCATGCCATATCAGCGCGCCAGCGTGGAAGTTAACGCCTCCGTCTCCGCTGACCAACGGCGCCCGCAACTGTTCGTCAGCTCCCCCTCCTCCACGCTGCCGTCCACCCTCGCCGCGAGCCTACCGTTGTACGCTTCGATCAGCTTGTTCGCCTCCTCCACGCAGCTTGCTCGTTAGCTCCCCTCTCTGCTACTCACTGCTAGCGCCGCCCATGACCGGCTTCGCGCAGGTGTACGGGACACCCTTCATCGACGCCGCCACAACGCCCATCACCCCGCCGGGCGTGCCAGCGCCGCCCATGACCGGCTTCGCGCAGCAGGCGGAGAAGGAGAAAGCCGGCATGTCCGGCACCGTCATGAGCGGTTCCGCCCGACGCTGCGTGCCGTGTACCGCGAGCCGGTGAAGGAGTTCACCGTGTGCGACCGGTGGTTCACGTAGAACCCGGTGTCGACGCAGCCCAACCGGTGTTCGTGCACTCCGCCACCTCCCACGGCCTCGTCGCAACGACACCAAAACACTTTGGTGGCGGGGCTCCCGCAATGACCATCTTCGACGCACTCCACGACGAGGGCTTCGTCTCCTTCGGCATCTACTACCGGTACCGCCGTCGACGCTTTTCTCCGGAACCTCCGGCGGCTCAAGCACGCGGCAGCTTCCACGCCTTGGACCTCGACTTCCGGCGTCGCTGCCGGGAAAGTCTGCCACTACGTCGTCGTGAGCAAGCGGCGCTTCGCCGACCGAGATCCTCCCGGAAACGACGACCACCGTCCCCATGACGCGTGGCGAAGGCCGCCGGTTCGTCAAGGAGGTGTACGGGCGCTGCGGTCGGGGCCGCGATGGGAGGAGACGCTCGTCGTCGTCACCTCGGCGAAACACGGCGGGTTTCACGACCACGCGCCACGCCGCGGCCGCCGGCGTCGTCGTTTACCCCGACGGCATCGTCGGCGCCGCGCCTTTCTTCTTCGGCCGACCGCCTCGGCGTCGTCGGCGTCCGACACCGCTCGTGTCGCCGTGGATCGAGCCCGGATCAGGCTTTGCATAGGCCGTCGGGCCATACCCGACGCCGGAGTTCGAGCACTCCTTCCGCCCACCGTCAAGAAGCTCTTCAACCTCGGGAGCTTCCTCACCAAGCGCGACGCTTAGGCCGCAAGACCTTCGATTGCTTCCTCACGCGCAAGAAGAAGAAGGTACCGATAATCGGGTTCCACTAGCGAGAGATGGGGATCGACGGGAGTCGCTAAGCGCCGTTTAGTCGGGCGACGGGGACGCTCAAGTTCCATCTTGTACTGGCATGAAGTGGCGTGCCACGTCGTCGAAAATGGCAAAATATTAGCAAGGTTACTGTTTTCTCAGGCAATTTTGTAATTGGCATGATAAAGTTAGCAAACGGAGAGACAGCCACCGTAAGAGTGGCAAATAGTTACTCAATCCATCCCAAATTGTAAGACGTTTGACTTTTTTGACACCAAGTTTGACCACTCGTCTTATTTAAAAATTTGTATAAAATATCACTTTTTTCGTCGTGGTTTGGTTTATTAATAAAAAATCTTTAAGAATAACTTAAATTTGACTATGTTTGTATATATTTTTTTTTAAATAAGACGAGTGATCAAACTTAGGACAAAAAAGTCAAACGTCTTACAGTTTATGATGGATGGAGTAGATCTCCCCACCCAGCTACCAGCCTACCACCCGCATCGCAGGCTCGCAGCAGCGACGACCGGCGGGCGACAGCCGAGAGCTCGTCCACCACCCGCTGGAGGTGAACAGCAAGGACCTAAACCAGACAGTGACCACAACTCCAGTCGCCAAACCTCCGGACAGCCACGCGTTTCCCTACTCTCCAGACGAACCTTCCCGATGGCGACGCCGACCCTCCCTCCAGCTGCCCCCGCATCCACCGCCACCTCCTCCGTCTCGCGCCTCCGGCCACTGCGCCCTTCCCTTCCCCGTCTCCGCTTCTGGCCAGCACCAGTGGCGGCCGCCGCCGCTGCGCCTTCCCCGATTGCTCTGGGCGCAGCCTGTCGTACCTTGCCCGGAATACGCTGTCGAGCCGCCGCCGGGCCCGAGCCGCCCTCCTCAGAGCCCCCTACTCCGTCTCCGCACGGTTAGCTCGCGGCTTCGTACTCTCTTTGCCTTCCGTTTCTGCAACTTCTGTTCTCCAGTTATCCATGTTTAGCTTTGCGCGTAATTAGTTGGCTGTGAATCAAGCGTTTAAACTCGGTGCTGGGGGTGGGGATTGCTGTTTGATGTGTATATTTCTGGTCCGTGGGACAGTAACGAATTGCACTGCCCGCTACATGTGTTCGATGTTGAGGGTTAGGGATCGAAATGACAAAGTTGGAGAGTTTCAATATGTCAGATTTGGTTTTTGTTCTTACCTTTAGATAGGCAAACTAAAATAAATTAGGCACGTGAATCATGTTAAGTGACAAAATAATAGTAGGAGCACTTGATATGTAAAACAAATAAACTGGGCTGCTATGCACTATTAAACTAGGTGGAAGCCTGGAATAGTTATGGTGTCAGACTCAATCTACAATGTGGTGAAGTTCATGGGGTGAGGGAGGTTACCAGTGACTCAGATAAAGAGAGAAGGGTTACAAGGAATCCATTAAGTAGTCTCATTGCTTGCAAGGAAGATCTAAACAGACGTATTGAACCCTCCTTATTATACAAAAAGGGTCTTTTTTTTTATGGAAAAAAGGGTCATTTAATCATGCAAGCTTCAGCTGGTTCATCAATTTCTCCTAACATGATGCCACTGTGACCTTGTTTAAGCGGGTGATCTTCCTAGATTTGTTCATCCAGAGTCCAGACACTATATCAAGCTCTTGATCAATAGTATTATCCTATCAATCTCTATCTATCAATTATTATTGTCTGAAGTATACGTGTACAAAATTCTACTCCCTCCATCCCAGAAAAAGTGATGTTCTGTGATTTAAAATTTGTCCCAGAAAAAATGATGTTATGAGTTTTAGATATGGTGTTGGCCCACAAAAGAATATGTCGACTCATGCATGTCCAACAGATCCTGCGCCAAATTACCAATTGACATGCGCTACTGTTTGTTGCCTCCCGCGGATCTCTACATGCTTGGATGCCTCGTGTCTTAATTAGGAAGTAAACCACGCGGCATCGCTTCTTTTAAGGAAATCATGTGTAACAAACTAAGGGTATTAGAGACATTTCTCTTCTCCACTAATCTATCTGAAAAATCCCAGAACATCACTCTTTTTGGGACGGAGGGAGTAGTATCAAATGGCCAATCAAAGGGATGAATTTGATGTATATCATGAATCAAGACCTGACTGCCTAAATGTAGCTTTTTATCTGAGTTTTTTTGTTCAGAATTTTATCTCTAATTTCAATATCCAATCATGTCCCAAATCTGATCCTGGAAAACAAATTCAGTTTGTCTGCACACATTTAAAAGAATACTTCTAGATTTAGAGTTGCGCTGGTTCTCTAAGGCACAGTCCAAAGTTAGATGCATAACTGAAGGGTGCACTTCCTTTTTGAAATTTTACAAAACAATTGTGATTTGTCTGAACGATGGCACATTATCTGGAATGAGCAACCAGAAGAGTTGCTACCTTTGGGAATGGGGGATCTCTTTTTGTATCGATTTCTCTAGAGGTACCAGATCATTATCATTACAATTTCATTGCCAAAAGAAGCTAAGTTGTAGCCAGATGTATAATGTCTCTTGCCCAGCATATCTTAATCCTACAATTATACTTTATGTCCCACTCCAGACAGTCATCTTGATTGATAGTTCGATACTCTGGTACCATCTGTCGATACAGAGTACTTCTCATTTTTTTTGTCTTCATAAGATGTGATACGATGATACGATCTATATATCGTTCCATGTGTAGATCAAGTTAAGATAACACTGTAAGTCGTCATAAATGGAGGAACATCGAATGAGGAATTTTGGCCTCAAATTTAGTTTGGAGCAATTTCTTGGCTCTGCGTGTTCCAGATCCAGAGTTCAATCATTTGAATACTTGATGCCACTCGCTACCTACTTTTTTTGATAGGTTCAATCCAGATCCAACTGACACAAAGATTATTTTAGATACAAAATTGCTTCATCTGTGCATGGGTGATCTTATTTGGATGGTAGTGCGGCTGCTTTCTCATGATTGTATGATGATTATAGTCTTGCTGGTGCTTGGTGGAAAATGCTTTCCTGATGCTTGTGTGATTTGTTGGAAAATTATGATATACTGAACTGCATCCTGTGAAGTTTCCATGTGGTCATGTGTGATAAATGATTCATATAACCATGTCAATGAGTAAATTGAACTATGGAGAGGTGAAGCAAGTGCAACCTGTATATACCAGTACCAAGTTCTTGAATCAATTCTGAGAATACAAGCTGTTAGAAACTTGGAATGTCTATAAACTGGAATTCCGTTTCTTAATTATGTGACTTTAAAGTATCAGGTGATGACATTAATTTGTTGGATGTAAAACTCAAGTAGCTGTCAGATAAATCTGGAAAGATATGGTTAATTCTTTCACTAAGTGAAGTGGAACAACTGAAGGTTATCATTAGATGGCAAGGTAACTAGATAGCCGGCAATAGAATAGATCTTGTCCTGACAATGTCAATAGTACAACAGAAGATACTGACAATGTCAATAGTACGACTGGAGATACATGGTCAGGTTAAACATTCTGTGATCCATCTTACTTTCAGTTTACTCAAGTAAACTAGAATGCTTAGTCATACAATAACATAGTATAGGTTGTATGCAGCTGTAGACAAGTGTTTTTTAAATATAAACAAAGGCTCTATATCCTATAGGCTTAAACTGATACATATGTAGCAGAATGACAAGATCTTGCAGCGCCAAACTGGAAGGTGCCAGTTGACTTTTACTGGCAACGATAGATGGTGTATAGATAGCAGTTACCCAGCATGATAGTAGGAGAATAAAGAAAGGATCGCTATACTTGGCTAGGAGTGTAAAGCATATCAGAGACCATGAGGAGTGTCTGAGAATATCAGAATGTGATGTTTGAGGAAAAAACAAAGGAGAGAGAATGTGAACTAGTGAGCTGGTGGATCATGGATGGCAAATTGCTAATCCATCAAATTGAGTGTTAGCCTAGCCATCTAAACTGAAGCATGTTGATCTTATATAGGAAGAGAATGAGGTGTTGAAGTTAGGAAGTGCTTATCACAATCTTCATGGTAGTGCCCATTAGCTGGTTAGCCCTGGACTCCTGGTAGGTAAAATAAATTTTGAAGAATGCGAATCACTACTACCGGTCTACCGTTCATGTAAAACTCTTAACTGCACTTGGAAAGATAGTGTATATCTGCCATCATCGTACTCCCTCTGCTGCAAATGTAGGTCGTTTTAGCTTTATTCTAAGTCAAACTTCTCTAACTTTGACCAAGTTTATAGAAAAATGCACCAACATCTAAAACATCAAATTATTTCATTAGATCCACCATGAAATATGTCTTGATAGCGCATTTGTTTGGTATTGTACATGTTAATATATTTTTGTATAAATTTGATCAAAGTTAGAGAAGTTTGACTTAGGACGAAACTAACATTTTAGAACAGAGGGAGTAATCAGCATACGGAAACTAGATTAGAAATTGTTGTCCCAGAAAACCTGCTGCTATATGTTTTGCATATTTCCCACATACAACATAAATTCGGCTGCAGACTCGCAGGAAGCAACTATTGTCGTTCATGCTCAAGGGTCTGAATTCTCTCTCACCACTGTAAATGATGAGACTCCCTAGAAACTAGCTCCTCACCCCACCTAGTTGCTCCCTATCTTGCAGTCAATTTTGAACCTTTTTTTATGTACAAAGAATGAATTTTAGCTAATTTCTTGTGGTTACGAAAAGGAGTAGGGCCTTATGAGAGAATTACGTCATTTGATCAAAAGTTTGGTAGGCATGGCAAGTCGTGCCAAATGGAAATGTGACATCTGTTAAAAGAGAATATTATATTTCCTGATAGAAAAAGCAGGCCTTGCTGGATTTATTTTCCTTGGTTTTGCTTCTTTATAGGATCAAATGTTCAGCATCAAGAAACACTGCATTTCCCAAAATACTGACTTGCTTGATGTTATTCATTTATAAAGCTAGGTCATGAGCTGCGGCCTCATTCATGCCTTCCTAGTTTTACGTACTGTTTCTAAAACTTGTGATTGAAACAGAAATTTTGGTAGAAATTGGTTGCTTCAGTTTGTTTGTGATGTTTGTCAGCATATTATTTGTTAGGAAGTATTTCTGCATTGTGTCCACGATCAGTTTCTTGTACGTTTTGTCATATGGTTTCCTATACCGGACCCATTATGACACTCAATGAGTGCATGCATACTATTCCGTGTGTAAGGGACCGTGACGCCTAAGAGGGATGTGAATTAGGCAACTTAAAACTCTAACTTTAAACTATGGCCTCTTTTTCTACCTAGTCAAAACCTATGTAAGAAAGTAATCTAAATGTGCAATTATGGTTTTGCTAGTGTGTTGCTATCTCTACCGTAAAAAGGTGTTATGCAACCTAGGTTTTAAACCTATCAACTAGCCTATCACTAAGCTAGGAAAGTAAAGCACAAACCAAGATTGCAATGTAAATGCGGAAGCTAAAGAGTAAGATAGAGATTTACAAACTCCCGTCGATGATTCCGGTATTTTTACCGAGGTATCGAGAAGCATGCAAGCTTCCCTCTAGTCTTCGTTGGAGCCCCTCACAAGGAATCCCTCGCAAGGGCTAAGCTCCCGGTCGGGTAACTCCGTGGATAGTCCCGGGCCTTCTCCACGCGCAAGTGGGTCTCCGGTTTGCCTTCCGGCAAGCTTCTCCCGGACCGCTCCCCGCCGTCTTCACTATCAAGCTTCCGGCCGAACCACCGCGGGCCTTGTTTCTTTCGGTACACGGTGGCGGCCACACCACAAACGCGGTTGGTGTGATCTCGCAAGACTACAAACCCCTCCGATGTACAACAATGGTGCGCGCAAGCACCGAGTGGTAAGAGGTGTGCAAACCTCACTAAACACTAGGCCTAAACCTAGAGCAAGCGCATAAGCGGTGGTCTAACTAACCTAAGCACTTCGCAAAGCACCTACGCTAATCACCGAATGTATCACTAAGCACTATGCAAGTAGAGATCACTAAAGTGATGTATCAACACCCTTGATATGTTTCCTCGGCTCTCCCAATCTCAAATAGCCGGTTGGGGGGTCTATTTATAGCCCCATAAGTGAGAACTAGCCGTTGGATCTGAGACCCAACTTTCTGCTAGTGACCGGACGCTGATCACGTCCCAATCGGACACGTCCGGTCCTGCCGACCGTTGGAGCGCGCGCGTTGATCGGACTTTGGGCCGAGTCCGGTCTCACTCGATCGGACGCGTCCGGGCGCTGGCGCCGCTCTGGAACCTTTCTGGACATGATTGGACGCTACTTCTTGGTGCGTCCGGTCGTCCACAGCTGCTGCGTCCGGTCCTCACTGAGTTGTTGCCGCGATGATGAACAATGAAGTCCGTGCGTCCGGTCACTGCCTCGCTCAGAGTCCGTCCGGTCGCTGCTGCTGACGTCTGCTGTTGCCGAGCAATTGATCGGACGTGTCCGGTCCTCATAGGGCCGCGTCCGATCACCTCTGCCGAGCTCGTTTCTTCGCGATCTTGCGTCCGGCTTGGTTTCTATCTTCGTGCTTGGGCTTTGCTTGATATCTTTGGGTCTTCTCTTGTGCTTCTAGGGTCTTGCTTGTGGTGTTGATCGTGGATCATCATGTCGCATTCGTCTAAGTCACGTCTTGCACCCTATTGAAATACAAAACAATTATTTGTAAATTCATTAGTCCACTTTAGTTGTGTTGGTCATCTAACACCAAAATCCAAAGTAAATAGTTCTAGGGTCCATTTTCCTTACACCGTGTAATTAATTTTGTTTTTCTTTTGACAGGTTGGCAAGAGAGGCTGTCAAGTTTGCAGGATAGAGTACGGATCTTCTTTGCCGTTCTGTTTTGGATGTCATTGTTTTTCTGGGGAAGTGCTTGGGATGGAAGTAACAACTCTGGAGGCAAGAAGCGCCAACGATTTCGAAAGAAATCAAAGTAAAGATGCTCTAGGATTGACATTTTGTATAGGCATATATAGCTTTTTATGTTCAAGGACTTGTGAACATACAATGGTGCATAGTGAAGGTGTAGGCATAGAAAGTTGTCGTGTTACATAGTTGTATTTCAGCAGTCGGTACCCTAAAGTAAACTGCCTGGTCCTGCTGTATATATTGCCAATCATGTATACAGAGACATGGGTGACATCATAATGGACTGAGGGAGACATGTATGTCTGTTCCTTGGTGTTAGTAGTATTATTCTGGAAACAGAATTGCATGTCATACAAATCTTGAAAGCTTGTGGTAACTTTTGGTAGGCAAGCGGGCAAGTCAGATTTCCAGCTCCCAATTCTATTTCAAACATGTATACAGTCCTGACCAATTCTGGACTCAGAAGGGCTCGTTTTGCACAGCTCAAGTGGGGGCTCTGGCTTCACCTACACTACGCACCGTAGCTTGGAGCTCTTGTCCCTTATCTTCTCCTGGCAATGGCAATTGGCAAAGGCTACTTTTCTTAGTTCACCCAGAGAAGCAGGGAGACCGCAGTGGTAAGAGCCCTTCCACATAGGGCTTGATTGAACCTATCTGAAAGTTCCCTGCAAAAGTGTTGATTCAGAAGCTTCAGATCTTACTATAGGTATACGTTAGAACCGTCACACGCCATTGGAAGGTGATCACACAAAACGATACTTAACTTATCTTGACCTATTTGATTAAGTGGATTAACGTGGTATTTGGCTTGTGGAAGCACCTTATTTTAGGTGAGATGATGCATCATGATGTTATTCTATGTTTTTTTTGTAAAATAATCCCATTACTCATATATTTCTATTAATTAGTAGCTTGTGAGGGATAAGATAAAGATGGATTAATCTATCTCATTTCACAAACCAAACAAACACCCACTAAATTGACAAATGTGATGGCAACACTACAACAGTGACCTTTTTTTTACCAGTCACAACATTTATTGTGACATTTTTTTTCATATCCAGGGCTTTATTTACACAACAGATTACCATGTTCGCTTGATCGTTTCTGTGGCTTATAAGTCGGTTGATGTTGTTTTGTTGTGAGAGAAAAACACTGTATCATGACTGATAAACATGACTGATACGATCAAGCGAACAGGGTGATCATGTTTCTTGGACAGCTTTTTCAGGAAAGCATGCTAACGTTTCCCACTTCTTTGCTCTAATTGAGCTGAACCCTGAGTTGTTATGGGTCAATGTTAAAGCTATCCTTAATTAAACGGTCCCTAGCAATCATTTCTACTTCCGATACAAAAATGCCAAACGAAATCTTGATTACCACTACAAAACTGTACCTTGAACATTGGATGCACAAAGGTTTGCTCCTAGTTGGAGTTGCTGGCACAGGCAGCGTCCTGGGCTCAGATTCTGGAGCCAGAGCTGCCTTGCAGGCTCTCAACCAAATATTTGTTTAATTTTTATATTTTAAAATTTAGAATTTAGAATTTGCAAATAACTTTGAACGTTAACTTGATCTATACCAAAGTTGTTCGAAAATTCTAAATTTTGAATTTTGATAGAATAAAACAAGTATTTAGGACTCTAAATGACTCCACATAAAAATCTATCAACCACAAAGTTATAGATCACATTGATAACTGTAGTTTTGTATAGACCATATGTGGTCGTTCAAAAATTCTAAATTTTGAATTTTAAAATCTAAAAATGTAAAAATAATTTTTGGTACTATAAATAATTACAAATAGTAAACTTGTCATCTACAAAGTTGTAGGTTTCATTAAGCTCTACAATTTTAATATAAAAAATTTCTTCTTCCTCTGACTTTCATACACAAAAGTTAAGATTTTTTTATAACTATTAAGGGCTAGGTAGAATGACCAGGGGCATAATAGCTAATTTTAACTCTTCTCTCCCCTCCACTCCTAAAAACTATTATTTTATATAGTCATAGTGTCTAAGAGCTAATTGTCACAATTAAAATGTATCTTCTAGCAAAAATAATATTAAGTAATGTTTCTCAACAAATACTAACATTGAATGATGAATATCAATAGGGACGGATCCAGAAAAATGTCTAGGGGAGGGGGGGGGTTCTTCAACCTCCAGACTGCTCCAGCCTCTCCTCAAGGTGCATCCATGGCAAAAATTCCTAAGGGGGCTAAGGAGGGGCTCCATGGGTCTGGCGGCCGTAGGGGGGCTAGAGCCCCGCCCGTCCCACCGCTGGATCCATCCCTGAATATCAACATTGAACGATGTCCTATAACAAATTTACCCTAGACAATTTGTATCCCTCCCAATGACCCCTGAGTAGTCTGTTCATATTTAATTATTTGTACATATACTTTTATACAGGTTTACATAGTGCTCAAAGCAGGTACAATGTTGTTTTAGCTAGTACGTAAAATTTTGGTCATATGAGACAATGAAGATTTGCATGAGCTGACGTGCACAGAAAAAAATAAAACATTATCATTTGCATACCTCTAGTAAAAACATGAGAGCTTAACTAGAACATGAATGTGATTATATGCAAAAAAAAATGTAAACAACCAAATATAATTTTATATTTGCTTGTATAGAACAACCAAACATAACACTATATGTACGTTTATCTTGACTTAGATTTATATACTTATAAGATCTAATGCAAGCTAAAGCTAAAAGAAGCAACCAAAGGATTTCAAGTGAATGGATGCAGAGCAGCCCGTTACTAACAAATGCATCGGTTCTGTTAAGGAAAACTAAAACACAAGAATGGAGGAGAGGATCATCACGATGGTAGGCTGACTAGCTGAGGCGAAACCATTTGCCAACAAAGACATTTCGCAGGCACGTGCTGTCGGTGTTTCGAACAAGCACCGGCTAGTAAATTTATAATTGATGCGCGTTAGGGCCAGATGGTGCGCGAAAGGACATAAGGTTTATACTGGTTCGGACTGAATGTCCCTACGTCCAGTCTGTTGCTGCCCGTGTTATTAGCACTGAAAGTGGTTCATAGTAGGGGGTATAAACGGTCGAGAGAGGGACTGGTCCCAGGTCTCTGATGGAAGGGTCGAAAGGATGCCAAGAGCCTGGTGGCCTGGTTGTGTGTGTGAGGTGTCGAACTGAACTCTCTAGGAGTTCGTCTGTATATGTGTGTTCCATCAAAAGTCGGTCTCTCTAGCGGGGAGCCCTGCCCTCCCTTTTAAAGACAAGGGGGGAGCAGGGGTTACAGATGAGAGAAAGAGGAAAATACTATGAGTACAGAAGGTCCTTCAAAGGATTTGGGTCTCCCTTTTTTCCCGCGCCTGCCCTGTATAACATGGCAGATCGTGTCAGGAGTGGCGTGGCTGTTGATCTTCGTAGGCCATGCCCTGGCCTCATTTAGCAAGTGGGCGCGTCCCGTCCCGCCCCCGCGGGCGGCGTGTCGGACAGGGTTGTCGATCTCCGACCCCGTGGGGAGCGGATGGCGCGGTGACTGCCCGTTTGCCACAGTAGAGGATGGGAGTCCCTACTTGGAACGTAGTGGTTGTCGTATGTCCGTGTCAGGTTCTTCGCCCAGAGGCTGAAGGTGGCGCCTACAACCCTGTAGGGCGAGGAGCACGTGCCTGCAACACTATTCAGGCTCTGTCACGCCTGGAAGGGTCCAAGCACCCGTCCCGTCATGCCCTGATGGTACTTTCCTGCAGGGGCGCAGGACATGGCCCTCGATGCCGCGGTTGACCTGAACGTCTTGTCTTACCCTGTGCCTATCATCATGAGGGAGCGAGGTGCGGTTGTCAGGCGAGGCGGGGCCAGCCTTTGGACATCGGGCGAGGCGAGGTCCGCTCTCGGTCGTCGGGCGAGGTGGAGCCCAGCTTTTATCCGTTGGGCGAGGCCGAGCCCAGCCCTCGGGGGTCGGGCGAGGCGGAGTCTAGCCCCCGGGCATCGGGCGAGGCGGAGGCTAGCCCTCAGCCCTCGGGCAAGGCAGAGTCTATCCCTTAGCCCTAGGGTGAGGCAGAGCCGAGCCCTCAGCCGTCGGGCGAGGCGGAGCTGTCCTCCAGCCGTCGGGTGAGGCGGAGCTGGCCCACGGGCGTCCGACGAGGCGGAGTCTAGCCCTCGGGGGTCGGGCGAGGCGAGTCTAGCCCTCAGCCCTCGGGCGAGGCGGAGCTGTCCTCCAGCCATCGGGTGAGGCAGAGCTGGCCCACGGGCGTCGGGCCAGGCGGAACCAAACTCCCGTCGTTCGGGCAAGAAGCGTAGCAGTGCTTTTGTCCGTTCGGGAGTTTTGAACATTCGATGGTTATTAGTTCCACCTCCTTGGGTACCTCGGTATTAGGTCCCCGACAGTAGCCCCCGAGCTCCCGGGTGATTTGGACAGAATCGCCCGGGGGGTGTTTTGATTTCGTCGGAGTTAATTTCGTCGGAGGGTGCGCGCGAGAGCACCCGCGGGGTGTAGCCCCCGAGCCCCTGGGTGATTCGAGTAGAATTGCCCGGGGGGTGTTTCGATTTTGTCGGAGTCAATCCACCAGAGGGTGCGCGCGAGCACACCCAGTGGGTGTAGCCCCCGAGCCCCTGGGTGATTCGAGCAGAATCGCCTAAGGGGTAGTATCAGACCCTTCGTGGGTAAGGCCGTAAGACTTGGTCTTTTATCAACTGGATATTTTTAAAGGGAATCGTGGTATCCCATTCGTGGGGATTTCATTCAGGGCCGGCCTGGCTGGGGCTCAACCGCGGATCGAGGCCCTGGCGATGCCTGCGTCCTTGAGTCCTGGTCATTTTGTGGGCCCATCCTTCGTTGGGACAGCCCTTGGGCTCTGGGATCCTAGGTGGGCCGGAGAGAAAAGCTTTGTGACCCGTGTCCCCTCGGTGGGAAGAGAGTCCTGGTCCGCCTAGGGAAGGCGAACCGCCTGGCGTGATTTTTGCGTGAAGGGATAGGGATCATGTGCGCGTGTCCCGTGACGTGACGCGGTGGTGTGTCATGGCGGGCTCGGAGATCGTGGTGGACCGCTGCCCTTCTCGCATCCGTCGCCGCTATAAAACCACGGGGGTTTCCCCTAGGGTTCCGTACTTCACCTCCTTGCCCTCGCATTCTCAACCTCCGCCGCCAATCGCCTGAGCCTCTTGCTCCCACACTTCTCTCGCCGTAAAACTCGCTGCTGCCTTCTTCCCCGTGCTGCTCCCACCGTCGCAATGGACCCAGGGTACAAATCCAACATCTCCACTCGGCGCCTGGAGGGCCTCGTCCGCCGAGGCCTGCTTCGCCCGTTGACCGCCGTCGAGGAGTGGCGGCTGCCCGGTGAGGAGGATGAGCCACAGCCGCCTGAAGGGTACGTCGTGTCTTTCGCTCACTTCCACGAGCGGGGATTCACCATGCCCGCCCATCAGTTTTTCCGGGGACTGCTGGACTACTATCAGGTGGAACTGCAGCACCTTACCCCCCAACAGAATCCAGCACATTGCGGCATTCGTCGTCCTATGCCAGGGGTTTTTGGGGATCAGTCCCCACTTTGACCTGTGGCGGTATCTCTTTGCCGTCAATCTTGTGAAGAGGCGGGTCGGACAGCAAGAGCTGCACGCGCCGGTGGGGTGCGCCAGCATCCACCTCCGCAACAACCGGGCGGGGGCGTACCCACTAATGCGTCTATCCACCTCCAACAAGGGGTGGCATTTGCAATGGTTCTATGTCAAGAATGACGCCGCCGCCCCCTTGCTAGCTTTCACTGGGCACTACATCTTGGAGGCCTCGGGGTCGTGGGGGTGGGGCGTCCCGGGCAAGGAAAAGAAGCAACTCAACGGCCTTCTCGCTGCCCTCCGAACTCTAAAGCAGAGAGGCGTGAAGGGGTCAGGGATCATCGGCGCCTACCATGCGAGGAGGGTTGCGCCGCTGATGGCGCGCGTGCTTCCCCTATATCAGATGGTGCCCGAAGCGTCATTCGAAGGGACGGTGCTTGTCGACGAGGCGCTCCCTTACTCCAAAGTGGCACAGCGCATCAAGGAGGCGATGGAGCCGATGAAGGACTCCGCTGGCGCCATCCTTGACTTCGTGTATCCGGTGTCGGGGCATCCCCCAATGCGGCCAGAACCGGGGTTCGTTGACTTCGTAAGTCTTCTTTCCCCTTGCTCCTCTCTTCACTTGAGTTTTCGACCCCCTGATGCTAACCTCGGGATGGCGAGACCAGCCAGAGGGACTGCACTTCAAGGACAGCCCGGCTCTGCTGCCGAAGGACCCAACCCGGGTGGCAACGAACCGCGCCGCGGCCGGTTGGGACAAGAATATGAGGGAGCTCGCAAAGAAAAAGGTGATACGGAAGCAGCAAGCTCGAGATCGAGGAGAAGAGACAAGCAGTGAAGATGACGAGTCCGACGAGGGAGCATCCGGCATGGATTGGGGTGACCTAGTGGACGAGGACTCGTTGCCCATGTAGGGATCCTTCCCGTTCCACGCGGGGGGAAGCGAGTCCGTGGGGACGGTGGAGCCGTGCCTGCCCTTGGGTCCGGTGGGAGCCGGCGGGGGATCAGTGGACGGGAGGGGACGGATCCGAGGCCATCCCCGAGGTGTTGGTGGAGGGGGACGGCTCCGACGCCGCGCCCCGTGAGCTGATGGAGGGGAGCGGCTCTGGCGCCGCGCCCCATGAGCTGACAGAGGGGAGCGGCTCTGGCGCCGCAACCCATGAGCCGATGGAGGGGAGCGGTCCTGTCGCCGCACCCCCGGAGACAAGGGAGATGAGCCCCCTGCCTCGGAGCAGGGGTAGGCTCGAAACGATCCCGCCCACATGAGTTGGAGCAGGGGTCCAGGGGTTCGTCCCTGAAACGTACCCGCCGTCCGAAAGCGTCAGAGTATGTCACCGATTCCCCTCGTTTTCCCTTTATTTTTCTGTTCTGACCTTATGCCTTTCTCCCTTTTGTAGATTCTTACGACGGGGCCACCCCCTGGGGCCGGCGCCGAAGAAGAGCCTTGCCCTTCAGGCAGGACGAATGATGCTGCCCGATGTCGCCCCCGTTTTGGGCAGGAGCGGCGCTGACGTTGCGACCTTGTTGGCTGGTCGGGCGGCGCCCGCGGTGGCGCCCGTGCCCTCGGTGGTTGTTGAGCAGGCAGCTGCGAGCATGCCAAGCCAGGAGCAACCGAGCGCAGACGTGGTTGTGTCCGAGGGGGTGGCGCAATCCGTGCCCCCGGTGGCCCAAGTGACGGTGCCCGATGCGGGCCGGGCGGAGTCAGATGCAGCCACGGTGGCGTTCGAGGGAGCAGCGCAGCTCATGCCATCGAAAGCCTAGACGGAGGTGGCCATGACCGCGACAAGCCCGGCGGGGTCGAACACCGCCGTGGCGGCATTCGAGGGGGCGGCGCAATCCGCGCCACCGGTGGTCCAGGCCGCGGCGTCTGGGACAGGCCGGATGGAGGAGGACGTGGCCAGAGGCTCTCCGGGTGTCGTGATGGTGGTGGAGAGACCCGTTAGAAGGTCGTCCCTGGCCCTGTTGTCAGGGGGCAGCCGCTCCCCCGCGCAGGGTGAGCCGCCGCTCCAGTGGATGGCCGCTCAGGACCCAGCGTCGGTTCTTTTCTCGCTCTATGATGCTTCCGAGAGCATGGAGTGGGAGAATCTTGACATCGGGTTCTCGACTTTGATGGAAGCCTTGGGCCAGGCCAGTGGTGCCTTGCGTGAGATCCTCATCCCTTCCAGCCAGGTACCCGCTTAATCTTCCCTCTTCATGTGTTTTTGTGTTTCTGACACCGGTCTTCTTTTCAGTGTATCATTGCTCGTAGCCAGAATAAATCCTGGTTCCTTCATGAGCAAAAGGCAAAGTGGGTCCGCCTCATCGAGGGGGCCCAGCTGCGAGGAGATGTGGGCGCGTAGCTTGCTGCCACCCAGCAGCGGGAGGCCGATGCGCGTCGGGACGTGGAGGAGTTCCACGGGATGTTCGAGGACCTATCGGCGAGGGTGAAGGTGGACGAGGAGGCAACCGCCAGGCTTCAAAAGGAACGGGACGAGCTGCTACAGAAGGATGCCACGGCCAGTGAGCGGGCTGGCAAGCTCCTAGCGGAGCTGTAGACGGAGCGGGACCTCAAGCTGAAGGCTGAGGAGAGGTCCGTGGCATTACAGCAGAAGGCGGATTAGGATGTCGCGGTGATCGACCGGCTGCGCAGGGAGCGGGACGAGCTACGCCGGACCGAAGATAGACTTCGCTTGGAGCGTAGCACGGCCCACGAGGAGTGCGACCGGGCCATCCGAGAGCGCGATGAAGCGCGTTGGGAGGCCGAGGCACGCCGGGCGGATCTTGGAGTTGAGGTGGCTGTCGGTGCGGGACCCACAGGATACCCCGCAAGGAAGAGAGAAGATATAGTCTAACTAGGATTCTCCCCATGTAATCTTAGTAGTAGTATTATCCTATAATCCTACTAAGAACTCTCATTGTAAACCGACTAGGATTCTGACCTCCTGACTATATAAAGGAGGGCAGGGTTCCTAGAGACGAGAGATCACGACATATACAACACAACAATACACAATCAATACAACGCAAGGGCTAACGCCGACTGGACGTAGGGCTATTACTCGACCACAGTCGAGGGTCTGAACCAGGATAAATCGACTGTCTCTTGCGTTCACCATCGAGTTCCGCATACGCTAAAGCCCGAACAATACTGCCCCGGAGACCCCCGTGGCAGGCTATCGGTGGTCAAACATCGACAGCTGGCGCGCCAGGTAGGGGCTTTCGGTGAATTTGCATCCGAGAGCTCGATGGACCTCGACAGCATGATCTTCTCGACGGGATCAACTTTCATCTTTGACTCATGGATCTACGAGGCGGATGACAATGGCAAGCTCCAAAGCCGTCTCCTCGAAGATTCAAATCACCATGAAGACTATTCTATTTCGACGACTACGATAGATCAAATCTCCGGAAGATTCGCGTAGCTCATGATGTCCGATTCAACTCAGGTTTCGCGGCTTGGCGCATCCGACTCGAATTCAGGCTCCGCATCTGAGATAGAGTCTTATTCGAGTTCTTTCGAGAAACCGAGTTCTTTTCCGATGGGGCTTAAGAACGTGGCCCTGACCTATCAAGAATACAACTCGGAGTACACGCAGAATCTTTTCAAGAAGTCGGATCCTTTTTCGCTCGGACTCCACAACATGGCAACATCTTATCAGACACGGCCCGAAGGATTCCTCGATCTGGTGCTTAGAATGCCACTGAAGGGAGCTCAGGAAGGTCTCGTACTAACTATAACATCTCAAGACTGCATCATCCACTGGCTGGGCTCTGTTCCTGAGGATAGCAGTACCCAACTGGTCAACATGACGACAACAGCAATTCTACCCTACCAAGAAGGAGACTCGATCTACGACCTCGAGGCCTCTACTAAAGTTATCAGCAACTCTGACAGTGTGGAAACTAACACCAATAACGGAACAGTTCACGCACGGGAAGTACTCATGGTTCGCCGTCCTCGATCACCATTGGTCCCCCCAGAAGCACCCGATGTCAGGTCATCGGATGAATCAAAATCCAACATATCACCCTTTGCCCAGGGCTACGATGGTGAGACCGAGAATCAGAAACAAGCTAGAGAAAGAAAAATCAAGTTGAAGCAAGGACGCCAACACCATGCTAGGCAGCACAAGGAAGCTTGGATCAGATATGAGTCAGAGTTGGCCGAGTACGACAGAGGAAAATCACAACGAGAAGTCGAAGAAAGACGCACGGCAAGTACGCCCTACGATAAGATCCGAGAAGCATTAGAAGAACTCAGAGCGACCTCACATCCCAGTGAAAAACATGAACAACTTTGGGACTTTCTCCGGTCAGCGGCCCTAAGGATGCATGAAGAAAGGACCCACTCAAGACTACCTGCCAGATCAACGACCCATAGGCAAGAAGATCAAAATCAAAGAAAGTCCGCTTTCGAGAGACTTGGACCAAGTGGAAGTCATAACAAAGAAAGTAGAAGGGACCATAGTCAGAGCCACCAAGTTGAACAACCAAGAAAGACCAGAAACAGGGCGCCTGCCCAGACGGCCTCGCAGAATTACTCTCATCAAAACAACAGTTGGCCAGAAGGAGGTGCTGAATCGGAATTCAAAGAAGCCGGAATGCACGATAGATTCCCCTGTTTTGTAAACAGACTTGCGTCAATACGACTACCTCACAAGTTCAAACTGTCCAACCACTCTAAGTATGATGGCAAAACTAAACCAAGGCAGTGGCTCAGGATATATTCGCAATCAATTGAACTAGCTGGAGGAGACGATGATATCAAGACCCTGTTCTTTCCCATGGCCCTGGAAACCATGCCTCTCCAATGGTTTGACAAATTGAATCCAGGATCAATCAGAAATTGGGAGGACTTGCAAAGAGCTTTCTGTGAAAATTTCATAGGGATCATTACACACCCGATCACCCACGCAGAGGACTCAAGCAGAAGGGAGGTGAAAGTCTCAGAGATTACTATCGATGATTCGGCGAACTACGAGCTCAAGTGCATGACATCACTGAACGAGAAGTGATTGAAGCTTTCTCTCACGGAATCATGGCTAGGTGGCAATTTCAAGACTTCTGCAAAGAAAATCCAAGAAACAATAAATAATTCAGACGAACAGTAGAAAAGATGATTACTACAGAAGAGAAGACACGAGAGAGGTTCCCAGATAGGAGCAACCGAGACAACCCGGACAAGAAAAATCATCAAAGTAGCAGACGTCAGGAAAGAAAACGTAGACCAGACAACACCGTGGCAATGGCTGACAAATCAAAGAAGTTTTCCAAACCTAGAAGATATGATGACATCAAAAACATACGTTGCCCATTACACCCTAATGGGAAGCACACCATCGGAAATTGCTATACCTTCAATGATCGATACACAAGAAAAGATAGTAAGGAGAACACTAAAGAAGACAATAAAAAAAAGATGAGGACAACCACGAAGACAAGGGATTCCAAAAATCTAGGGGGGCGGTAGCAGTGATCTTCTCTGGGGCCCCAGATTGCAGAAGCAAACATCAAGAAAAATTAGCACTACGAACTATCATGGCAGCAGAACCGGTACTCCAAGATATCTCAATTGGTCACAGTATCCAATCCATTTTTTTAGAGAAGACCAATGGACTAACGTGGGAAACACAGGCCATTACCCACTGGTTCTAGATCCAACTATTGCCGGTATGACTGTCACCAAAGTACTAATCGATGGGGGATCCGGACTCAACATCATCTTTTCAGAAACGCTAAGGAAGATGAGAATGCAACTCGCCGGGATGATTACACCAACAAGTACACCTTTTTATGGCATAGTACCCGGCAAGGCAGCCATGCCACTTGGACAAATTACTCTACCCGTTACTTTTGGAACTCCCTCGAACTACCGTACAGAGTTCATCAAGTTTGAGGTTGCGGACTTCAATTCATCATACCATGCAATCCTCGGGCGCCCAGCGCTAGCAAAATTCATGGCAATACCACATTATCCGTACCTACTGCTTAAGATGCCAAGACCTAACGGTGTCCTTTCTCTTCGAAGTGATTTGAAGCGCGCTTTTGACTGCGACGTTCAGGTAATCCAAATCACAGCCAAAACACAAGCCGACAATGGAAGAAAAGAAATAGCCACTATTGCCGCAGAAATAAGCCAAGAAGAACTAGAGATACCGGCTAAAAAGCCCAGCATCCTTGCACCACCAAATGAAGCCGACGTCAAGCAAATCGACCTAGGCACTGGCGATCCCTCCAAGACAGCAACCATCAGCGCCCACCTCTCGACAAAATAGGAACTCGCGCTCACCAACTTTCTTCGGGACAACAAAGATATCTTCGCTTGGAAGCCGACCGACATGCCAAGTGTCCCAAGAGAGTTGGCTGAGCACAGAATTGATATCAATGAAAGCTCCAAGCCTGTAAAGCAACGGCTACGACGATTCTCACCTGACAAGAAGGCAACGATTAAAAAAGAAATCACAAAGCTAATGGCAGCTAGATTCATCAGAGAAATCCTTCATCTAGATTGGCTAGCAAACCCAGTTCTAGTACAGAAAAAGAACATGGACGAATGGCGCATGTGTGTCGACTACACAGATCTCAACAAGCACTGCCCGAAAGATCCGTTTGAGCTACCACGCATTGATTAGATAGTTGATTCAACAACAGGATCTGCCCTATTATCCTTTCTTGATTGCTATTCAGGGTATCACCAGATTGCATTAAAAGAGCAAGACCAGATCAAGACATCTTTCATCACTCCGTTCGGTGCCTACTGCTACAAGACCATGTCGTTTGGACTCAAGAATGCTGGAGCCACTTACCAAAGAGCTATCCAAACATGCCTTGGTGATCAGATCGGTGAAAACGTAGAAGCATACGTGGACGACGTGGTGCTAAAAACAAAGAACCCAGATACACTGATTGAAGACTTAAAACAAACTTTTGAGAACTTGAAAAGATGGAGGTGGAAATTGAACCCAAACAAGTGTGTATTCGGAGTCCCTTCAGGACAACTACTCGGTTTCCTGGTCAGTCATCGTGGAATCGAAGCAAGCGCCAAGCAAATTCGAGCCATAACAGAGATGGGCCGACCTCGAAACATCAAAGATGTGGAAAAGCTAACAGGCTGCATGGTGGCACTCAATCGTTTCATTTCAAGGCTCGGCGAAAAAGGGTTACCTTTCTTTAAACTACTAAAGAAGACAGACAAGTTCGAGTGGACAAAAGAAGCCAATGAAGCTTTCAAGAAACTTAAGGCATACCTCACCTCCTCACCAGTTCTCACACCTCCAAAGAAAGACAAAGACATGATGCTGTACATTGCGGCAACTTCTACTTTACGCCCTATTGATCACTTCACGCAAACTCCGCCACTATTTTGAAAGCCACAAGATTACCGTGGTGATAGATTTCCCACTCGGAGACATCTTACACAACAGAGATGCAACAGGGCACATATCAAAGTGGGCAGTTGAACTCGGTGCTCTCAACATCGATTTCACCCCGTGGAAAGCAATCAAATCTCAAGCCCTTGCCGATTTTGTTGCTGAGTGGACAGAGATTCAACAACCTATGTCAAATATAACCCTTGACCACTGGAAGATGACTTTGATGGATCACTCAAGCTAGGCGGAGCTGGTGCGGGCGTTGTCCTAATCTCCCTAGATGGAAAACAACTCATGTATGTTCTTTAGATATTATGGCAAGCTACAAACAATGAAGCAGAGTACGAAGCTCTCATTCACGGGCTACGAGTGGCAATTACTCTTGGAATCAAGCGATTACTCGTATACGGCGATTCGGCAGTAGTCATCAACCAAGTCAACAAAGACTGGGATTGCACCAAAGAAAACATGGGTGCTTACTGCGCTGAAATCTGAAAACTCGAAAAACATTTCCAAGGATTAGAAATTCTACATGTCCTGCATGATTCCAACATTGCAGCAGATGTCCTCGCTAAGCTCGGATCAGACAGGGCAAAGGTCCCACCCGGCGTATTCATAGAGGAGTTATCAGCTCCTTCTATCAAACAACCCGGTGAGACAACCCTAGAACTCACAGCCAAAGGCAACCAGATTCTGGTAATCAACACTTCATGGACACAAGCTTTTATTGATTATATCAAAGAGAATAAGTTGGCAGCAGAAAAAGAGGAAGCTATCCGAGTTGTTCGCAGAAGCGAAAACTACATCCTAGTGGGGGGCAAGCTCTACAGAAGAGCTGCATCGTCAGGAGTACTCCTAAAATGTGTCTCGTTTGAAGAAGGCAAAGAAATCCTAGACGAAATACACTCAGGTTGCTGCGGAAATCACGCCGCTTCAAGAACACTAGTCGGCAAAGCTTTCCGCACCGATTCTACTGACCAACAGCTCTGAAAGACGCAGAAGAACTTGTCAGAAAATGCAAAGGTTGTCAATTGTTCGCAAGACAAGCTCATGTGCCAGCTCACAACCTCATCTGCATCCCACCCGCTTAGCCTTTCTCCTACTGGGGGCTGGATCAAGTAGGACCCCTCAAGAAAGCAAAAGGCGGTTTCGAGTACATCTTCGTGGCAATTGACAAGTTCACCAAGTGGATCGAATACAAACCACTCGCAAAATACAGCGCAGCCAAAGCAGTCGAGTTCATCCAAGACATTATACACCGCTTTGGCATGCCCAATCGAATCATCATAGATTTAGGCTCTCCCTTTACAGCTACAGAGTTCAAAAGTTGGGCACAAGATTGTGGCTTCAGCATAGATTACGCTTCAGTCGCACATCCAGAAGCCAACAGACAGGTAGAAAGGGCCAATGGACTCATACTAGCCGGGTTGAAACCAAGACTGTATGAAGAGCTGGCAGACTATGGATCAAAATGGATTGAAGAATTACCCAAAGTAGTATGGGGGCTACGAACTCAAATAAGCAGAGCTACCAGATACTCGCCTTTCTTCCTAGTTTACGGATCAGAAGCCGTACTACCTGCCGACTTTGATTTGGGCGTCACCAAGGATAGAAACAAGATGATAAAGGAGAAGCGAACACACCGTAAGATTAGAACTCGACACTACTGAGGAAGAAGTCAGGGTAAACGCTACCCTTCAATCAGCAAGATACCTCCAAGGATTAAGACGCCACTACAACAAGAATACCCAGCCTCGATCACTACAAGTCGGAGACCTAGTGCTAAGAAGAATACAAAAAAACTAACGAACGCCATAAACTACTCAGTCCATGGGAAGGTCCTTTTATTGTCTCAAAAGTCACTGGACCAGGCACGTACAAGTTAATAACTGAAGATGAGAAAGAAGTCAGCAATACATGGCACATCAGCCAACTAAGAAGATTCTACGCATGAAAACAGCTCAAGGGAGAATACATGTACAAACCACAAGAGATCAACGTTCACGGCCAATAAAGATGGTGTTCCTCGACAAAATATGTATTATGGCTTATCAAATGATCATGATCAATAAAGATGGTTTTTGGCAACATGTCTTATGATTGCTAACCCCGAGTTGTTTCTAAAGAGCAAAATGGCTGAAATATGCCTGAGCCTACCGGTCGAGAGCAAAATTGCTGAAAAAACGCTTGAGCCCGCTGATGAGGGTAGCTAATAAGCTAACACCCGAACCAAAGAGCAAAATGGCTAAAACATGCCTGAGCCTACCGGCCGAGAGCAAAATAGCTGAAAAGATGCTTGAGCCCGCCGATGAGGGTAGCTAACAAGCTAACACCTGAACCAAAGAGCAAAATGGCTGAAACATGCCTGAGCCTACCGGCCGAGAGCAAAATAGCTGAAAAATGTTTGGGCCCGCCGATGAGGGTAGCTAATAAGCTAACACCTGAACCAAAGAGCAAAATGGTTGAAACTTGCCTGAGCCTACCGGTCGAGAGCAAAATAGCTAAAAAGATGCTTGAGCCCGCCGATGAGGATAGCTAACAAGCTAACACCCGGACCAAAGAGCAAAATGGCTTAAACATGCCTGAGCCTACCGGCCGAGAGCAAAATAGCTGAAAAGACGCTTGAGCCAGCCGATGAGGGTAGCTAATAAGCTAACACCCAAAACAACAAATAAAACAACTAAGCATGGACATGGATTAGGAAAAATTCAAGTCAAGACCCTCCAGCTCCTTGTTCCAAATAGCAAGAGGCTCGGGGGCTACACTGAAGACACTTAAGAGTCCACACCGAGTTGTTTATGCGGCGCAGATAGGAGCCAGGCAAGCATTCAACAGATCAAGAAAATTCATCAAGACAACGGACTACACCGAGTTGTTTACATGGCAAAGACGAAGGCCAGACAAGCACTCAACAGATCAAGAAAGGTTGTCAACACAAAGATAATATGCAAAGTTGTTTACATGGCAAAGTCGAAAGCAAGACAAAGTACTCGGCAAGTCAAATAACTCTGATCGCTTGGACAACTCGTCCAAAGAATAAACAGGGCATCCAGGCAGAGAAGACATCAACAAAAAATCTTCATTCAAAAGGAAGTATAACGTCATATTACAAGGCACGAGCATAAAGGTCAATTACGTCAAGCGTCATCATCAGGAGAAGAGATAACAATATTAAGATTATTTACAACTCTACTGGCTAAGTCTTCGACCTCAGGCTCCATCCTCTCAACGACATCAATGTACTCTTGACTATCGGCTTCCTCTGCTATCTTGGACAAAGGCGCCTCTGGAGCAAGAACCCGGACCTAGGCCAGGACATTCTTGGTACACAGTTGGGCGCACCTCTTCACGAACTCTTGAAAACGAGTCGGAACCCGGACCCCAAGATTGCCCATCATCCGCTGGAGTTCGGAGAGCGTCGGCTACTGAACGAAAGGATTTCCATAAAGCTTTCTAGTTTTCAGTAGCCGTCGCCAACTTGCCAAACAAGTCTTCAATAGTTTTTTGAGCCTGCACAAGATCTCTATCAGCTCCACGCCTAATCAACTTAGCAAGCACGAGTTCTTCCTCAGTATGAGTAATTACCTCCTCAGCCTTGTTGTGACTAGAACGGACAAGAGTCTTCATTTCATCGATATTCTCCGAGAGCTTCTGCTTTTCAACTCGGAGAGCTGGATAAGTGAAAGGTCCTAATATGGCTAGAGGGGGGGGGGTGAATAGCCTATTTAAGAATCTACAAATCAACTAGAGCAATTTGATTAGTATGACAAATAGCGTACTGCAAACTTGCTCTAGCTCTACAAGGGTTGCAAGCCACCTATCCAACAACTCTAGTTGCAATGATTACTTAGGCACACAAACTTGCTATGTAATTACCCACTAAGAGCTCTCAATCTTGCTACTCTAAAGAGCTCAACTAGATGAATGTAAATAATAAAGCAAGCTCTCAATTCTAATTACACTAAAGAGCTTGTATCAACTAGTTTGCAAGAATGTAAATAAGTGAGTAGGGTGATTATACCGACGTGTAGGGGATGAACCAATCACAAGATGAATATATAGCCAATCACCGGGAGAATGACAAAGACAAGAGACAATCGATTTTCTCCCGAGGTTCACGTGCTTGCCAACACGCTTACGTCCCCTGCTAGTGTCGACCAACACTTGGTGGTTCGGGCTGCTAAGAGGTGTTTCACAAACCTCGTCCCACACGATAGGACACCGCAAGAACCGACCCACAAGTGAGGTAACTCAATGACACGAGCAATTTACTAGAGTTACCTTTCGGCACTCCGCGAAAGGTACAACTCCCCTACAATCACCGGAGATGGCCACGAACAATCACCAACTCGTGCCAATCCTCCATAGCTGCTCCAACTGGTCTCTAGGTGGTGGCAACCACCAAGAGAAACAAGCGAAAATCATGCAGATAAGAACACGAATACCAAGTGCCTCTAGATGCAATCACTCAAGCAACGCACTTGGATTCTCTCCCAATCTCACAATGATGATGGATCAATGATGGAGATGAGTGGGAGGACTTTGGCTAAGCTCACAAGGTTGCTATGTCAATGAAAATGTGCGAGAGAGTGAGCTTGAGCCGGCCATGGGGCTATAAATAGACCCCCAAAGAAATAGAGTCGTTGTACCCCTTCACTGGGCTGAACACGGGCCGACCGGACGCTCCGGTCATATTGACCGATGCTGGACCTCAGTGTCCGGTCGTGTGATGAGCGCCATGAGTCATTGGCTTCAAACGCCGATCGCCCGATTTCAACGGCTACGTAGTTGACCGGACGCTCCGGTAAAACTGACCGGACGCTGAAGCCCCAGCGTCCGGTCATTTCCAGTAAGCTCCCTGAGGCGTATTTCTTCGACCGGACGCGTCCGGTCCACCTTGACTGGACACAGATCAGCGTCCGGTGCAATACCCTCGATACTATGCAGACCCGTCAGTTTGACCGGACACACGCTGCCAGGGTCCGGTGCTTTCAGACCCAGCGTCCGGTCGGTAGACCAACGCCAGCGTCTTCACGATCAACTCGTTTTCACTTCTAACTTCTTCACCCTTGCTCCAATGTGCCAACCACAAGAATTTGCATCCGGCGCAATAGAAAATAGGCATTCCATTTTTCTGAAAGCGCCGAATCCTTTGTAAATGTGCCAACACCACCAAGTGTATCACCTTGTGCACAAGTGTTAGCATATTTTCACAAACATTTTCAAGGGTGTTAGCACTCCACTAGATCCTAAATGCATATTCAATGAGTTAGAGCATCTAGTGGCACTTTGATAACCACATTCCAATACGAGTTTCACCCCTCTTAATAGTACGGCTATCAATCCTAAATGTGATCACACTCTCTAAGTGTCTTGATCACCAAAACAAAATAGCTCCTATGGTTTATACCTTTGCCTTGAGTTTTTTGTTTCTCTTTCTTCTTTCCAAGTCCAAGCACTTGATCATCATCATGGTATCATCATCATCATGCTATGATCTTCATTTGCTTCATCACTTGGAGTGTGCTACCTATCTCATGATCACTTGATAAACTAGGTTAGCACTTAGGGTTTCATCAATTCACCAAAACCAAACTAGAGCTTTCAACAAGGCACCAAACAACAAGTCAGAAGAAAGGAAAGTTTGAATACAGAAGGAAACGAAAAGAACCCGCCATACCATTGTAATCTTTCTTCGCTGCTTCCAAGTTCTTCATGGCCTCCGAGTTCTTTAAAGCCTCCTGGATAGCAGCATCCCTCTGTCGCTCGGCCTTAACTACCCGGGCACGAAGTGATTTTTCCTCCTTCTGATGCATTTGATGCTTAGCCTCCAGCTCGGCCTAACAGAGACCAAGATCTATCTTCAAGGCACTTAACTCAGAGGACAACTTCTTCTCGGTTTCCGACAAAAAAAAGAAGCTGGTGTGGTCCCGGGAGAAGGACTGAACAAGAAGAAAGAAAGAAAAAAGGCATAAGAACAGGAGAAAAATGAACATCCAAAGAAAGAACTTCAGAAAACTTACTTGGAGTTTTTCTCCAAAAGAAGTTGCAAAGGTTGCAAAATCTCCCCAAGAAGCGGTCAACTCTGACAACCGATGAGTGGCGTCAAATTGATGCACCACATCTTCAGTAGAGAGAGGGGCAGAGGGGGAAGATGGCCAAAGCGGAGAAGGTAAGAGCAGGGACACATCATGGGAAGTCCCGGCTACCTCCCTAGATGAATTCACCACCATGGCCACAGTCACCTCCGAGGCAACCAAGCCAGCAGCAGCATCATCACCAGGAAACCTTGTCTCCCCCCACAACCACTTCGCCGACCGTGCGCTCCGAGTCCTGAGGCTTGGTACTCGGTGGCACACCAGAAGATTGGCAAGAAGTCGACGGAGGGTCGAGAGAAGACGAAGGCCTAAAAGTTAACAAAGAAACTCGCCAATAAGAATAAAAGAAAAGAGAAACAGAAGCAAAGAGATGAAACCAGAAGTCATTCACCCGGCTATCTTCTTCTTCGTAAAACACAAAGAAGACCTCGCAGGGGGACGACGGCAGCAAAAACATCACCGCCACCCTGCGACAGGAGCAGCGTGGCTGGTACCGGAGCCCCAGAGGAACCAAGTACTAGAGCCCCGAAAGAACTTGGCGCCGGAGCCCTAGAGGAACTCGAGCCCAATGGCCGCTTGCTACAAAAAAGCCAAGACAAAGTCAAAACAAGAAAAAGCGCTCAACAAAACAAAGACAAGTAAACAACTCACCGACACATAATGAGGGGCACATCATCAACCTCATCTTCCTCAGTCTCCAGCAAGACAGCTACAGCGCCATCTGAAAATAGAGAGAAAAGAACTTGGTCAACGGCACAAATAAATAACAGAAAGACCAAACATATTAATATGCTCACCTAGGAGCACGCTACCTATAACTGGAGTACCTGAATGAGTACTCGGCTGGCGAGACTTCTTGGAAGTAGGTAAACCAGATGAAGTACCATCCGCCCGCCCCCTCTTCGGGACACTACGAGGACCTCAAGGGACTGGACGAGGAATATATTCTTCATATACATCAACAACTCCAGAAGAAACTCCAGGAAACACTGTGGTGATTTGGAACTTACTGATTACAGAAGCCCCAGCAAGGTTCTCCCCAGTATTCACCACGGCAGGGGGACATCAAGGGGGGTCGGGTCAACAAAGTTGCGCCCCAATTCCTATGAAAAGAATAAAACAACAAGACAAGGAAAATTAAGCAAAAATGGATACAAAAAAAATACAGAAAGTACTCGCACGAACAGAAAACGACTTACAGATGGAGGCGGGTTGTTGGCAGAGAACTCGGAGATAGTAAGCGGGACAACGCTTGCTCCTTTTAGCATCTTCTGGAGACGCTCGAGTACCTCCTCGTCGGTCAACTCAAGGGCCGGGACCATGCATGAAGGATGCTCAGCCCCATAGTACTCGAAGCCAAGGTTCTCTCGCTCCTTCAGAGGCTGAACATGGTGACGAAGAAAGCTTGAGACAATACCGAAGCCGGTCAAGCCCTGCTGCTTTAGAATGCTTATCCGCTCAAGAAACGACTGGATCGCCTGGAGCTCGTTTGGCGTCAGGGAGTTCTTTTCCCACCAGTCATTAACCGAGGGACCAGACCCAGAATGTATGGCAAGAGAAGGAATCAAATTGGCAGCATAGAACCAATCAGCACGCCAATCCCTCACAGAATCAACCAGGTAATAGTCAAAGAACTTACTGTTAAGACCCTAGCAAAACTGAATCCCACAGCCACCAAGAACATTGGTGTCTTCACGGCGGGGTTGAGGCTTCAAACGAAAGAAGTGGCGGAAAAGAGAAAGAGAAGGAGGAATTCCAAGGAAAGCTTCACAGAGATGTACGAAAACAAAAAAGATGGAGGACATCATTGGGGGTAAGATGGTTCAAAGTAACCCCAAAATAATTAAAGAATCGATGGAGGAAGGCAGAAGCGGAAAGGCAAAGTCCAGCACGAACAAAGGAGACAAAGAGGACGATCGCACCAGGACCTAGAGCAGGGACCCGATGCTCGCCTGGAGCTCTCCATTCAGCAATGTCCTTGCTCTGGATCAAGCCGTCGCTGACAAGCTCGCGGAGTTGGTCTTCGGTTGTTGTCGGAGCCGGCCAAACCTTCTGGGTAGCCCTCATGGCCACGAACTCTTGGTTCTCGATCAAAGAAAGGGATGACTCCTCATCCACGAAGGCTGTCTGGGACTTGTTCGCGGCCTTCTTCCTACCCATGAACTAGCAGAAGCGAAAAGGCACTGGGGAAGATGAAGCTAGGATGGCGACGCTCGGGTGACGGCGACAATGGTGGCGGTGGATTTTTGAAAGCTAGGGTTTCAAGGCAAGAGCTGGGCAGTAAAGAAAAGGAAGATAAAAGGTATTTAAATAGATTTTACAGCGATAAAAACGGCCCACCAGGCCCATTAAAACACGGTGTGGGAACACAACGGTCCATTTACTGACACTGCTGAAATGACGGACGGCACAAATCCACAGAACGGTACAGTTTAACGGACAGATTTCAGACTTATCCATCCAGCACCACGGCAGAGTTTTCAGATTACTACAAGAACAACCCGTCAACCATGAAGAAACGAAGGGCTACCTCACAAGGAACAAAAGAACCTAGTTATTACAGAAAGAACTCGGGAGTATCATGAACAACCAGGATTACAGCAGAAAAATGAATGACAACTCAGAAGACAAGATTCTTTCTATTACAAGTGGCTTCAAAAAATAGAATATTACACATCTTACAAGACCCAACGAACTCGGTACTACGACAATCAAGGTAACAATGAGGAACCTAGACACAGCTAGGCTCTGGAACGACTACGTGTCCCAAATTGCTACTCGGTAGAACAAACCGCACTTGGCTACACTGTTTTCTTCAAAGGACGGACGCAGTGCATCCAAGGCGGAAATCAACAGCACGGCGGGACAACATAGACCAGGGGAAGTCGGCAAGCATTTGTCTACCCAAGCCCGATGTGATGCAGGATCAGGTGTTGATCTGCACCGGGTAGTCATAGGGCGGGCAAGGAAGATCAACCCAGAACTGCTGGATGAAGGAACGCATCCCACATCACAAGACTTCCTCCAACTACCACCACGTACTTCCAAGTACAATGCCGCTGCGGGATTAGTCTACCTCTAATCCCTATCACAAGACTTCCTCCAGCTATGACAAGACGCACAGGAACTACAAAATACGCCTGGGGGCTGCTCTACTTCACAAACTACCATATTCATGACTACGAAGGTTGCAACAAAATGTTCAATGGATGAAAACAAGCACTCCGGGAGAGTATTTATAGATCGAAGGAGCGGCGCACATGGACTAGGAGTACCAACGAAACAAGCCTTACAAAGGACACAGTGAAAAGACATGACTCAATAATGGAAGACTCAGGCGAGAAGGAACAGTACTCGAAGACGAGCATATTCGGAAGAATATGCCAACACTATACAACCCGTGAACAGGCAACATTTACACTCAACCACCACCTTACAACTACACCTGACAAACAGCAGACTACCAGAGAATACGCCAAGAACAATGCATCCGAGTTCTTTTTGAATCAAAGAACCTAGATAAATGCTCAGAGGCTACAACATGGGAAGATTTCAGTTCCTCGAACAAATCAGACTCAAGACCCTCCAACTCTTTGTTCCAAACAGCAAGAGGCTCGGGGGCTACACTCAGTGAGTGCACTTTTTCTTCCAAAAAGCACACATCACTCGAAAGACTTCTTCAAGACAGCAATTTAAAAAAACAACATAAGATTCAAGACCCTCCAGCTCCTTGTTCCAAATAGCAAGAGGCTCAGGGGCTACACTCAGTGAGTGCACTTTTTTCTTCGAAAAAGCGCACGTCACCAAGAAGACTTCTTTAAGACAAAACTACTTCAAGGACTCATGACAAAAAGAAGCCGGACCGAGCTATATCCGAGTTCTTTTTGATAAAGAACCCGGGTACATGCTCGGAAACATTTTAACAAAGGATCAGAGCAATTTAAAGACAAGACCCTCCCGCTCCTTGTACCAAATAGCAAGAGGCTCGGGGGCTACACCCAAAGGGGAGTACTTTTTTCTTCAAAAAGGTACACTCTACGCGAAGATCTCACAGAGCACTACACAGTTTTTCTCAAGAAAACACTCGGACGACGCTTGTTCCTGCTCGACAAGGCCTGAAAGAACAAGACGAGGCTTCCAAAGCTCAACCATGAAGTGCTCGGGGGCTTGTCGGTGCAGGACCCACAGGATACCCTGCAAGGAAGAGAGAAGATCTAGTCTAACTAGGATTCTCCCCATGTAATCTTAGTAGTAGTATTATCCTGTAATCCTACTAAGAACTCTCATTGTAAACCGACTAGGATTCTAACCTCCTGACTATATAAAGGAGGGCAGGGTTCCTAGAGATGAGAGATCATGACATATACAACACAACAATACACAATCAATACAACGCAAGGGCAAACGCTGACTGGACGTAGGGCTATTACTCGACCACAGTCGAGGGCCTGAACCAGGATAAATCGATTGTCTCTTGCGTTCACCGTCGAGTTCCGCATACGCTGAAGCCCGAACAATACTGCCCCGGAGACCCCTGTGGCAGGCTATTGGTGGTCAAACATCGACAGTGGCCCGAAGGCTGGATGCCGAGGAAGCTTCTGCCGGTCTGCGCACCGATCTCGCCGAGGCGCGGGGGCTTCTTCAGGTCGAAAGTGATGAGGATGATCGCCTGTCCTCTGCCGTCCTGGCGGTCTATGATGGCCTACAAGTGGCGCAAGAGGAGGGGGCCAGTTCCCTCACGACTTGTGCTACTAGTATCACGGCGCGGGTGGGCTAGCTTGAGGAGAGCGCCTTTCGCGTCGGGATCACCCAGGCCTTCGCTGCCGCCCGTTCCCATTATGATCAGGTGATCAACCTGAAGGTGATGAGCCAAGGCTTTGCACCTGTCTATGAAGACGCTGAGCTGGACGAGATGGAGAAGGCGGTGACTCCCCTTGCGCGGAACCTGGCGGACAGGCTGAAAGAAGAGGTTCTCCCTTCATGGAAGTAGTTAGTGGAATTAGTTTAAAAAACATTTATATGCAATATGTGAACAAGTGTCGGTACTTTTGTGTCCTGGGAACGGTTTTGTGAATTCGTTTCATAATTTTGTTTCGTTTCATTTGTTTGATCTTACCTTCTTCCCTTTTTGCGATGAAAAAAGATTTACGTGGTCGATCCTTCTGTTTGTTAAGACCGTAGGGCCTGAGGTTTTTAGGGGGAACCTTGATCGTGCTGGTGAGCAAAATTGTCATAACTATCTGGGCGTGGGCTTTTTGCGGTCTTACCAATCTGTTCCCCCGAACCTTGCCGCCAGTCTTGGTGCGAGGAAGAGGTCAGATGCAATGACTTTTTCAAAAAAAAAGAAGGTAGCCGTACCTTTATAAGCCCCCGAGTGAGATCCGACCCCTTGCGGTTTGCTGGGGTTGGATGTTACTGGAGACCGGAGCGAGGGAAGCGAACTTACCCTTACTTAGGATCTTTGGCGATCACTGCGTGACCGTGCGTTTGGTCTTTACCGCTGGCTCGGCCTTCCCTGAGCCCCCGATGCGTGGTGGGGATTTGGTCGAGGGCTGGCTTGTTTCGTAACGTTCATCCCGTCCGCAATTCTTCACAATTTGGAGGGATTGGGGCGGTGTCATTTGCCTCGGTGGCTCGAATGACGTGCCTGATGAGCTCGCTAACGGGGGTGTTCGGGCGGAATCTGATCCCATTGCTTTGCGACGGAGTCGGCAAAGCCCTCAGGTGGCATTCCATTGTTCCCTGCCCCGCCTTCTAATAGATTCCCCCTCAATGGGGTTTCTATGGGCTCGACTAGGGGCTGGTTTGAACTAGAAGGTTGAGATGACCCTATCCGCCTCAATGCGGGTTGGGCAGAGGCCGCTGAGGCTCATCCGCATTTTTTCTCCCCTGGCTCTTGTTCGACATGAGGCGGCCTCGGACCTTTTGCAGGTCAGCCTTCGAACCTCGATCTTTTGATCTTGGATCGAGCGGCTCAAACCCCCGCGCCATGTTAGGGTCTGATAGGGGTCGGCCATGTTTCATGTGTTACCCCATCCTCAGTTTCCGCAACCAGAGGGGCTGAGTTGACGACACTTGCCTCGACGGCTCGAGTGCCGCGCTCAATGAGCTTGCTAACGGGTATGTTCGTGTGGAATCCGGGTCCATCATTTGCTAACGGGGTCAACAGAGCCCTCAGGTGGCACTCCACTACTTCTTAACCCGCCTCCCGGCAGATGCTCGAGCCGTTCGATAGGCTCAGGTGGCCCGCTGGCCTCTCCTCGGTGGAGACTTCGTGGGTTTGGCTCGGGGTTAGAATCGAACGGGAAAAGGTCGAGACGCCCCTGTCCGCTTCTGAGCGGGGTTGGGCAGGGCCGCTGGGGCTCGTCTCAGTTATTTCTCCCTGGCTCTATTTGACGCAAGCCGGCCTCGAGCCCTTTGCGGGCTGGCCTTTGAACCTCGGTCATTTGTCGTTTCTTATCGAACGAGGCGACTGCCACTTCGTGACGCGACACGAAGCGTTCGGGATGCAGCAACTGCATGAGTTCAATGTATGATTTAATTTGAAACGAGAGCAGGATTACCTTGGTGATATGAGCGATGGGAAGCTCCTACCAGATGTGTCCGTGCGGGCTTCAGCCCCTGATGTTTGCGATGAGGTTGGAGTAACCTGCATAAGAATCGCTATTCTTTGTTTTTGTATCTCGGTGGCGATCCGAGCCGTTCGATTGACTTGGGTGACCTGACAGCAGGTGGACCCCTCTGAACCCTTCTTGAGAAGGCGGATGCCGAAGTTGGAGACGCGGGGGACTGTGAGTTGGATTATTCTGGTGAACAGAAACACCGTAGCTACCAGGGCGTGGGGTCTGCCAGTTCGTCCAGTTTTACTCAAAGTTCTATGCCCGCATACCGTGCCCCCGGTTTCAAACGTACAGAGGGGTCAGGCGAAGAGGATGTCTGGACTGGTAGACACCCTCGGCAGCCCCCAAGCGATGTCCGTGTCCCTGCTGCTGCTAGGGTCGGAAGCTCGGTAATGAATTTAACGCGTAAAGTGAGAAACCAGAGGTGCTTAGCTCTCGGCGGCTGTTCGTTCGTCATCTTTCCTAGGCCGTACGATCGACCCAGGAGGCCCGTTGGGCTCCCCTTTATAGAGGTCCTGTCGTCGGATCGTTCCGTGGTCCTGCCTGGGGAAGCGGAGGGTCGCCTGCCCGTGTGTGCGCCTTGATTGCCGCGCACGGGGTGGGCCAGTGGCAGGCCATACCCAGGCAGCGTCCCATTGGATCAGGCGGCGTCTCATCGACCGGAGCATGTCCCGTTAGTTCTGGCGCGTCCCCTCGGATTTCTGTCAGCATTGATTTCGTATTTGTATTGAATAGGGGGAAGGCAGAGAGTTTTTCATCCCAACCTTTCGCCTTTCCTCAGCTGCTGAGCCCCTTCTTTAAATAGGGAGGGGGAGGGGAGTTCTCGTCCCACTTCTTAGCCTGCCTCTAAGCCGCTACCTCTTCTTCTTCTTCCTTTCCACCGAATGCGTCCGTGCGTCGCGGCGGTTCCTGAGTGAGGAAGGGTAATGCCAGAGAGAGAGAGAAACTCACTGATCCACTTGTGAATCCGGGGTGTGATGTTGAGCTGGAGGTCATCCAACGTAGATGAGGTGGTGCGGGTCACCTTTGCCGAGAAGGGGTCGCTGCCGTCGAAGGAGGAGGGGCACTGGAAGGTGCCGAGCGTCATTGGCCTCGCCGTCGTTCGTTGCGGCCTTCCTTCGGCGGCAAGTGTCCCCCGTCCAGACGCTGTTGTCGGGGTTGCAGTTGATGATGATGGCATAGTCCCCGGATGCCCCGGCGAAGGGGCACCACAGTTGCCGGCGTGGTGCTCGACGTTGCAGATGACGGCGCCTTCGAGGATCCTGCGGAGCGGCAGGACGTCACCGATGGAGAGCGTGGTGCGGCGGCCGTAGTAGACGAACTGGCCCGTGTATGTGCCAGGACATTGCCGATGGAGAGCATGGCGCGGCGGCCGTAGTAGACGAACTAGCCCGTGTACATGCCAGGACGTTGACAATGGAGAGCGTGGCGCGGCGACCGCAGTAGTAGTTGTAGTAAAGGTAGGCAGAGACTGTAATTGAATAAGTTTGTGGGGGAGCCCCCGACTAAACAGTCTTCTGAATTTACGAGTACATTAGTCCTTTTCATGATGAAATCACTTTGTAAGTGGTGAATTTGTGCGAAGAATGAACACATTTTCATCCTTTGTTACGGCAAACAGCTTTTCAGCTTCCTCTTTTTGTAGAAGAGGTTTCGGTGCCCTCCGACCCTTCCCATGGTTCAAGTCGTAAGAAACTAGGAGTGTGGGTAGATTAATTCTGATCACGCTGGTGAGCAAAGTGGTCGTAGCCGCTGGGGCATGGGTCTCCCGCAGTCCTACCAGTTGTACTCAGAATTTGTTCCCGAAATCTTAGTCCTTAGGACTTGTTACGAGAAGAACGAAAAACTTAGAGAATGTTTGCAAATATAACACTGGAAGTTTTTGCAAGATAAACGTACTTATATCATTCGTATCAGCCCCCGAGTGAGGTCTGACCCCTCGCAATTTGCAGGGGTCGGATGTCACTAAAGATCGGGGTTTTCTAAAGACAAAAATTGATAAGCAAGAGTATGCATTTATTTAAGGGTAAAAGCGACGTAGCTGTTCGATGTTCCAGGCATTGGTGAAGACCTTGTCGTTGATGGTTTTCTACTTGTAGGCACCTAGACGGAGTACTTCCGTGATGAGGTACGACCCTTCCTAGGGTGGGGAGAGCTTGTGGCGGTCCTTGTTGCTCTATACAAGGCGGAGAACAAGGTCCCCGATGTTGAAGGCTCAGTCCCGCACCCGTCGGTTGTGGTACCGCCGTAGCGCCTGCTGGTACTTGGCCGAACGGAGGAGGGCGATGTCACGGGCTTCGTCTAGTTGGTCCATGGCGTCTTGGTGGGATGCTTCGGCTCCCTGTTCGTCGTATGCTCTGATTCTTAACGCTCCGTAGTCGAGGTCCATCGGGAGGACGGCCTCAGCACCGTAGACCATGAAGAAAGGCGTGTAGCCGGTGGCCCAGCTGGGAGTTGTTCTTAGGCTCCAGAGTACTACGGGGAGCTCGGCGACCCAACGTGCACCGAACTTGTTCAACCGGTTGAAGATCCTGGGCTTGAGACCCTGTAGATGCATGTCGTTTGCGCGCGACCTGCCCGTTCGGCCGGGGGTGCGCGACAGCCGCCCAATCGATCCGGATGTGTTATTCATCGTAGAATCGAATGAATTTCCTGCCGGTGAACTGCGTGCCGTTATCCGTGATGATGGAGTTTGGTACTCCAAAATGATGGATGATGTCGAGAAAGAACAGCACAACCTGCTCGGATTTGATTGTGGAGATTGGCCGAGCTTCGATCCATTTTGTAAACTTGTCTATGGTGACAAGTAGGTGGGTGAAGCCCCCAGGTCGAGCCCCCAGACCGCGAAGGGCCATGTGATAGGAATCATCTGGAGTGCCTGGGCCAGGAGGTGAGTTTGCCGAGCATAGTACTGACACCCTTCGCAGGTGCGTACGATTTGCTCGGCGTCGGCTACTGCAGTGGGCTAGTAGAAGCCCTGTCGAAATGCGTTTCCAACCAAGGTCCTTGGCGCGGTATGGTGACCGTAGACCCCACCGTGGATGTCACTCAACAGAAGTTTTCCCAGTTCGCTAGGGATACAGAGCTGCAGGATCCCGGTGTGGCTCTGTTTGTAGAGTTCGCCCTCTACAAGAATGAAGGACTTGGCACAACGTGCGAGGCGTCGAGCTTCCGTCTTGTCCGTCGGTAGTGTGTCGCGGAGGAGGTAGTCGAGGTAAGGCGTTCTCCAGTCGTTTGGAGGGTCAGGCTCTGCTGCTGGATCCTCTTCAAGCTCCATGACCTCGGGGTCAGACGGAGCAGTCGGTGGGTTGGTCCTCGGGGCCGGACCAGATGGGTCATCGTTGGCCCGTTCTAACCCCTCATAGTGCATCGAGGGCTTATGTTGATCACTGGTGAAGACTCCAGTCGGCACTGGCTCTCGGCCGGATGCTTCTTTCGCGAGCGCGTCGGCCGCTTCGTTGAGGCGCCTTGGGATGTGATTCAGTTCGAGGCCGTCGAATCTATCCTCGAGCCGTCGGACTTCTTGGCAGTATGCCACCATTTTGGCATCGTGGCAGCTCGACTCCTTCATGACTTGGTTGATGACCAGCTAGGAGTCGCCCCTGATGTCGAGGCGTCGGATGCCCAACTCGATGGCGATTTGTAGGCCGTTGATGAGCGCTTCGTATTCGGTGACATTATTTGCTGAGGGGAAATGAAGCTGAACCATGTACCTCATACGGACCCCGAGGGGTGACATGAAGACCAGCCCCGTGCCGGTGCTCTTTTTCATCAGCGACCCATCGAAGTACATCGTCCAGTACTCTTGATTGACGACCGCCGGTGGCATCTGGACCTCGGTCCATTCCGCGATGAAGTCAGCCAACACCTGGGACTTGATTGCCGTTCGGGGTGCATACACGATGCCTTGATCCATCAGCTCGAGTGCCCATTTTGCGGTTCTCCCCGTGGTGTCCTGGCTATGGACGATCTCGCCGAGGGGGAACGACATTACGACTGTCACGGTGTGCGACTCGAAGTAGTGGCGTAACTTCCTCTTGGTGATGAGTACGGCGTATAGAAGTTTCTAGATTTGGGAGTAGCGGGTTTTGGAGTCGGAAAGTACCTCGTTGATGAAGTACACTGGGCGTTGTACTTTGAAGGTGTGCCCTTCTTCTTCCTGCTCTACTACTAGGGCGACGCTGACCACTTGCGTGGTGGCCGCTATGTATAGTAGGAGGGATTCTCCGTTGCTTGGAGGAACCAGGACCGGGGGCTTTGTTAGAAGTAGCTTGACCATGTCAAGCGCCTGGGCCTCGGCTGTCCACTCGAAGCGGTCGGCTTTCTTCAGGAGTTGATAAAGGGGGAGTCCTCGTTCGCCAAGGCGCGAGATGAATCAGCTGAGGGCGGCGAGGCACCCTATGATCTACTAAACCCCCTTTATGTTCTGGATCAGGCCCATCTTTGTGATGGCTGAGATTTTCTTTGGGTTGGCTTCGATGCCGCGCTCGGAGACGATGAAGCCGAGCAGCATGCCCCTCGGGACCCCGAAAACACATTTCTCGGGATTGAGTTTGATGCCATTTGCCCAGAGTTTGGCAAAGGTTCTTTCAAGATCGGCGACAAGGTGGTCAGCACGTTTGGACTTGACTACGATGTCGTCGACGTAGGCCTCAACGGTTTGCCCGATGAGGTCCCTGAAGCAATTGAGCATACAGCGCTGGTAAGTTGCCCCGGCGTTCTTCAGACCAAACGGCATTGAGATGTAGCAGAACGATCCGAAGGGGGTGATAAAAGACGTCGCGAGCTGGTCGGACTCTCTCATCACGATATGGTGGTAGCCGGAGTACGCGTCAAGGAAGCAGAGGGTTTCGCACCCTGAGGTAGAATCGACTATTTGGTCTATGCGTGGCAAAGGAAACGGGTCCTTTGGGCACGCCTTGTTGAGACCTGTGTAGTCGACACACATCCTCCATTTTTCGCTCTTTTTTCGTACAAGAACAGGATTTGCTAACCACTCTGGGTGGTGTACTTCCCTGATGAATTCGGCGGCTAACAGTTTTGCTATTTCTTCACCGATGGCCCTGCGCTTTTCCTCGTCGAAGCGGCGTAGGCGTTGTTTCACCAGCTTGGAGCCTGGGTGGATTTTTAAAGTATGCTCGGCGACCTCCCTCGGGATGCCCGGCATATCCGAGGGTTTTCATGCAAAGATGTCTTTGTTGTCGCGGAGGAAGTCGACGAACGCGCTTTCCTATTCGGAGGAGAGCGTGGTACCAATGCGTACCGTTTTACCCTCGGAGCTGCTGGGGTCTACGAGGACCTCCTTGGAGCCCTCTGCCGATTCAAACGACCCAGTTGATTTCTTCGCGTCGGACGTTTTTTCGGCAACCTCCTCCCTAAGGGCGGCGAGTTCCCTGGAGGCGACGACCGCGGCGGCGTGGCCGCAGCATTCGACTTCGCACTTGTAAGCGCGCTGGAAGGAGGCGCCGACGGTGATGACCCCGCGGGGACCCGGCATCTTCAGCTTGAGGTATGTACAGTTGGGGACGGCCATGAACTTCACGTAACATGGTCGTCCTAGGATGGCGTGGAAGGTTCCCGGGAATCCCACCACGTCGAAGGTGAGGGTCTCAGTCCTGTAATTGGACTGATCCCCGAAAGTGATGGGCAGATTGATCTGTCCCAGTGGCACGGCCTGTCTGCCAGGCACGACGCCATGGAAAGGCGCTCGGATCAGCGGAGGTTCGTCCGGTCAACGCCCATCTCGTCGGGCGTCTTGGCGTACATGATGTTGAGGCCGCTGTCTCCGTCTATCAGTACTTTCATGAGTCGCTTCGGGCCAACGATCGGGTCGACTACAAGCGGGTACCTTCCTGGGTGTGGGACGACATCCGGATGGTCGGTCCGGTCGAAGGTTATGGCGGATTCTGACCACCGGAGGAAGGCAGGCGTGGCCGGTCCGGCCGTATAGACCTCGCGGCGCGCGACCTTCCGACGGCGTTTGGAGTCGTAGGTTGTTGATCCTCCAAAGATCATGAGGGCGCCGTTCGGTGTTCGGAAGGCGTCGTCCTTCTCCTCGGTGTCGTCTGCGGTGGGGGCAGGTTCCTTCCCCTGCTCCCCATTGTTGAGGCCTCCGGACAAGTATTTGTGCATAAGGCCACAATCCTTGTACATATGCTTGGCCGAGAAAGCATGGTTTGGGCACGGTCCCTCGAGCATTTTTTCGAAGTGGTTTGGAGTGCCCTCCGTGGGCTTCCGGCCACCCTTGCGGTCGGTAGCGGCCACGAGCGAGTCGTCGCGCCGTTGCTTCTTATTCTTTCTTTTGGTGGGACGATTGGAGGTGCCTTTGCCGGCGCCCTCGTCTCGCCTCGCCTTGCCGTCGGAATGGTCGAAGATTGCTCCGACCGCCTCCTCTCCTGAGGCATGGCTTGTGGCAATGTCCAGGAGTTCCTTGGTGGTCCGTGGGCCCTTGCGTCCTAGTTTATGGACCAAAGACTCGCAGGTGGTCCCGGATAGGAAGGCTCCTATTACGTCGGCATCGACGACGTTAGGGAGCTCGTTGCACTGCCGGGAGAAGCACCGGATGTACCCGGGAGGGTTTCATCGGCCTTCTAGCGGTAGTTCTTGAGGTGCCATGGGTTCCAAGGGCGCTTGTACGTGCCCTGGAAGTTCACCACAAAGATTTCCCTCAGATCCGCCCAACTCTGAATGGCGTTGGACGGTAGGTGCTCCAACCATGCTCGTGCCGAATCGGCCAAGAATAGTGGGAGATTGCGAATAATAAAATCGTCATCATTCGCGCCACCAGCTTGACAGGCAAGCCGATAGTCTTCGAGCCAAAGCCCGGGGTTTGTTTCCCCAGAATATTTAGAGATGTTGGTAGGCGGTCGGTACCTTGATGGGAAAGCAGCGTTGAGGATGTACCGGCCGAAGGCCTGAGGGCCCAGTAGGCCGGGGCTTGGGCTCTAGTCCTCGCCACTGTCGTAGCGTCCGTCGCGCCGAGGGTGGTAGCCACGTTTGGCTCCTTCTCTTGAGTCGTTGTAGGCGCGTCTGCGGGCGTCGATGGTGCTGCGTGCATCGCGGTTGTGGCCGAGACGTTGATGCACCGGAACAACGGTGTGCTGCCTGCCGCCTAGCGGTGTCTGGTGAACCGACACGTCCTTGGTGGGAGCGCACCGAGGGCGTGCGCTGGCTGGTGTCGAGCTCGCGTCGCCGAGACAACGAGCTTTTCGCCTGCTACGCCGCTGCACGCTCGAGCAACGTGCGAATTTCTCGGCGGGCCCGGCGATCTTCGGACGTCGCGGCCTCTGGAAGGCCGTGAAGCAAGGCCGTCGCAGCGGTGATGTTCTGGCTTGCCCGAGCGAAGTGAGGGAGGGTCCCGTCGTCGGTGAGGATCCTCTGGTGTACATCACGGGCCGTGGCGCGTGCGTGCCCACCGTCTCCGCGACGCTTGATTTCCTCATCGATCTTCCGGTACTCCCGGACAAGCTGTTGTCCGGCGTCATCGATCTTCAGCTTCCGTGCTCTCAGCTGCTCCATCCTTACGTGAGATGGGGCCGCCGCCTCCCCTCCGGTCCTGGCGTCGCGGAGAGTTTGCACTTTTTAGGCTATGCAAGAGTTTGCAGTGGCCAATTCCAGAATTTGAATTTGTGGAACAAAGGTTTAGGTATGTCAAATAATCCCCAAACATTACTTTCCTGTAAAAGAATGTGAAACTTCATTCACAAGAGCTTTGGTGATTCTTAATCATTTGGTCTTCAGGAACTTTTTGTCTTTGTTTGTCTTTTACCTTTTAAGAATCATGGTTCAAACAAGACTACCTTCAGAAAATTAGCTGGTTTAGTGTTCATATGTATGATGCTAGTTTTTTTTATTCATGAAGCCTAAACAATCATCTGCATAATCATATATCTGAGCAGTGATTTTTTTTCTGGATGAATATTTTCTGATAGATGATTTAAGCAAAATTTGGTTTATTTTTCACGGTGTTTGTTTTATTTTATTTTTGCTACAACAGGACTCCTATTGTTCTGGATGGGGTTACAACCACAAACTTCAATAGCTTCGTTTCAACTATCACCTTGCACATACCTGATGTGACGGTCATTACACTTCAAGGTGAGCGCCGGACTGACAAGAAGAGTTCTCAGGATTCAGCGTCTCTGGTAATGCTTCGAAAACTTGAAG
The DNA here is from genome assembly GCA_904845875.1 of Miscanthus lutarioriparius. Lineage (NCBI taxonomy): Eukaryota > Viridiplantae > Streptophyta > Magnoliopsida > Poales > Poaceae > Miscanthus > Miscanthus lutarioriparius. The sequence continues at coordinate 103,174,773 of CAJGYO010000001.1, forward strand.
AACTCAAGGTCTGCATATGCAAGACACAGCCAAGCAACATGGATAGTAATGCTAGTTAATGGACTAACACTGATTAATGTGGGGAGGGTATTATCTCCTCAGCTCCCAATGTGATTTGTGTTGAAGATGTTTCTGAGACTCGACATGCTAAGTGACTGTAGGTTGCGTTAAAGTACTTGCTGGTATAGTGGTATGGTACATCTCCTTTCATTGCCTTAGCAGTAATATCTGAACACTTGGGTTCAAGCTAGAGCTCTACAGATATTGGGAGCGGCATAAGAACTTTCCTGCCTTCTCATTTCTCAAAGCTTATACAAACTACGGTTCATTTGATAGGCCAAGCAAAACATTTTGCATTGCTACTATTTGGACCCACGTGTCACGTATGACGTATGGTGAAAAATTCCACCCCAAAACCAATTAGGCCGTGCCCAGAAATCACAAAATGTCGTCCTCACAATCCCATGCCAGTTGCCAGCCAGCCACTGGGCCGATTGAGCAACATCCAATCGTGTACACAGCTCTTCATGTCAAATTGCCAATTTCACCATATAGGAAAACATAAAAGCAAAATACTGCTACCAACCTATCATCAGTTCATCACCAGCACACCAAGTTGTCTCCCCAAAACCGTTCAAGCCCTAACTAAATGGCATCATTTACAGCGTCCTCGTGCATTGTGATCACCTACCAAAGCGCGACGATGGTGTCTTGCCGGCCCTGTCGAGCAAACCTGCCATGACCACCTTCTTCTTGCACTCCTCCTGCGTGGCCACCCCCACGGGGTCACCGAAGCGCCGGCTACTGCTACTAACGCCATCGACGCCGCCGCTACTCAGCTGGTCCTTGGCGCTGGCACTGGCGCCGCCGGCAGCCCAGGCCCGGACGAAGCGCGCGCCGTACAGGCACGAGCATAGGAAGACAACGGCGGCGACGCGGCCGAGGAGCACGATCACGCCCAGCGTCGTTGCCGCCGTCCACAGGCCGCCGCTGCTGGAGCAGTCGCCGGGCTGACGAAGCGAGTGGCGCCTCGACGGCGCTCGCCAGGTGCGGCCGGCGCCAGCGGGCCCGTCGCTTGGTCCAGGGCTCGGCGCCTGGCTCGTCGTCTCCGGCGGCCGAGAACGGGCATGCGGCGCTGTGGTCCATCCGGTGCTGCTCGCAGTCGCAGCAGTGCTCGAGGCTTGCGGTTGTCGGCTGCCGCTTGCCGCGTCGTCGTCTACCGTTGGCCGTCGTGGCCTGCGGTTGCTTTGCTTCTTGGCGTCGCCGTAACTGCTCACCTGCGGAGTGCGCCATGGCATGATGGCAATGAGCGTTTAAGCGATGGCAATATTGATGCATGCACTGAATCGTGTGATGACATGGCAAGCACTAGTTGTGTGGTTGCCTTGGTGCCTAATGGTGTAATGTGATGGCGTCAGCGAGTGTCAAACCCCTTCATAGTTCATACAGCCACAACCGCTTGTACTAGTGCTAGGCTGCTAGTAGATTAGACAACATTATTCTGTTTGCAAAATCTCAAAGCCAAATCGATATAGAAAGTACTAATATGGAAGTTTCCGACAATGACACGTTAACTAGCTACAAGAGATCAACAGATTTTATTAGCTTAATACTATATGACAAAGAGAGTAAAAGCTATAATAATAGTTATAGTTAGACGAGAGGTTATCAACTAACATGCTATATACTAGTATACTACTACTAGTACTAGTGATATATATGGACCTTATAGATAGCTGGCGAACTTGAAGAAGTGAAGCACTGCAGATTAAACTAGTTGACTTTTCCTGCCAAACATTGGTATTCAAAAGGGCCAGGCCCCAGGCAAGAACAAGATGCTTTACAACAGAGGATGCTTGGTCCGGTAGTTTGGCCGCGCGACATGAAAATGACATGCATGATTAATTCTAACCAGAACAATTTTTGTATTGCTTTGCTTGCTTACTGCTGTCGCCCAAGAAAAGCTTGAATTGAAAAACCTGGTCTGGCCGCGTATATACATAATTAATTCTATGGCTGCTTAGCGGCAAATTAAGAGTAGGGACGGACGTAGGTTAAATCCAATAGAGTAGTATTGATTTCTAACCGTGGATTAAGGTCTCTATCTATTGGACACCCAATGAATAAGAACTTAACTTTACGATGCGTTGGATCCCCGTGCGCCCCATCCATCTTCTTCCACTCAGCAGTTGCCACCGCCGGGCTCTCAGATCATAAGCCAGCTGACGATATATAGGTAAACCCGCGAGGCTGAAGTAAAACAGGCCTAGTGTAGTCACGAGCTTTTAGTAAACCCACACCACACCTGCGAAATGAGGAGCCGTAGTCGCACGCCCAAAACCTCTCACAACAGTGACGCGCGGCCGAGAGAGGAAGAGGCCGGCGACGGCGTTGGTGGGCCAATCACGCAGCCTCCCGCGGTTGGCGCCCATGTATGGCCTTGGCCACGACGCCGCCGGTCGATCCCGTTAAACCAACCACTTATCTACTCGCCACTAATGGCACAGGTTACGCGCCAAGGATGCATGATATATCCAGTCGACGTCAAAGTTCATTAAGCGCTAATAACTTATTAACAGTAAAGTAGTTAATAAGCTCACAATCGATATCATCCATCGAGCAAGCAGTGGTGAGTAGTCGTGGTCACGACGGAGCACCGATCACGCCCATGACGCGATCAATCGATCGGATCAGACGTACCTTGGCCGGCACTGGCACTGGCAGCAGGGCGCTGCTGTCCCCGGAGACGACGGACGCGAGCGCCTTCTTGGGCTGCAGCGAGGTCGTGAGCAGCAGCAGCAGCCGCCTCCCGCCCCTCCTCCGCCTCTTCGCCTGCTTCTCGCTGCTGTCGTCGCCGCCGCCCGCGTCCCCCTTGCCGCTCCTCCGAAGCCACGGCCACGCCAGCCACGGCAGCCTGAGCCTGAACCTGAGCCTGCGGCGCCGCCTCCTCTTCGCCTGCGCGGCGCTGGACTTCTTGGGACGACTCCCGGACCCGGAGGCGCCCCAGAGGCAGCAGAACGGCAGGCACGAGCACCGTTGCCTGTCGGAATCGTCGTCGGCGGCGCCATCCTCGTTGAGCACAGGCATGGTCCCCGCCGCTGTGTGACCAGCTAGAGCATGGCGTGCTTTGACCAGCCGGCGGGGACGACGACGGCGACGGCGGCCGGAGCCGTGGAGACTGGAGACATGTCACCGCCGCAAGTAATCAAAGGTTTTTTGGAAGCTTCTTGTGTTCTTGTAATCTTACTTGCGGCTTGAGTGCTTGACCGGATAAAGAATTTTAGTTACGCTAGCCGCTAGGTATGTGTGAGCTGATCGATCGGATTTGGAAGAGGAGGATTCAGAGATCGATCAGTTTTCTTTTCTATATAGGAGGGAGGCGAGCACGCGGTGTTGCTTCGGGGATCATGACTGCAACTCATGGAACGAAAACGAACAGCCTTGGCACGTAGCAGAGGTAAGTAGAGCAGCTCGATCGCGAAAGCTAAAGCTGAGTCGACCGAGGAGGAATTTTTTTAAAAAGTCACGGTCGCCTATTAGAAAAACGTGGAGGAGACCGCTTTGTAGCGATCGCGCAAGGGGGCAAACACTGGCGCCAGCGAGGAGGAGCTACCCGGGCAAACTATTTCGTTCTACTTACGCTGCACGCAAGCTTGCAACGAAAAATGTATAAAAAAACGAACCGGGCTGGGTGAACAATTGTTTTGGATGAATTGGCGACTCAGGAACGAGGTGGAATTGTATCTTCCGACAAACGCATGTTCTTTAGTAAAGAAAGTGGATGTATTTTTTTTTTTCACTAGCGATGTGGCCCGCAGATATTGTACGGCTAGCGTGCGGAGATCACTCGTGTCAACTTGTTTATATATGGAACTAGGCGTTCTAATATCAGCGATTACATGCTATGACTTTGCTTTAATGGGCCTGTTTGGAACGGATTATAATCGGATCCCTGGACGCCCCACGGCGAGAATCGAAAAAATTCCGCTAAACGTCTGGTGGTGGCCGTGCTTCTCTCGCGACTGCCCATAAGGAGAAAAATCGGAAAATGAACTATATCGTAGATTACTAGTATCGCAGCCACGAAGCCGCGGATGGGATATCGCACCGTGCGGTCGCAGATCTAAGTTCCAAACAGGGCTATAGTTGGCTCTGTGTAACTTGTGACGGGTGGTCATAATTCTCCGTGAATTAAATTGCCATGATTTGGTTTCCACCCGATCCAGTTTGAGCCCTTGTTTAGTTCGCGAATTTTGGATTTTGGGTTACTGTAGCACCTTCGTTTTTATTTGGCAAATAGTGTCCAAACATTGACTAATTAGGCTTAAAACGTTCGTCTCGCAATTTCCCACCAAACTGTGCAATTAGTTTTTCTTTTCGTCTACATTTAATACTCCATGCACGGGCCGCAAACATTCGATGTGACAGATACTGTAGCAACTTTTTGGATTTTGGGGTCCAACTAAACAAGGGCTGAATCCTATGGTTCAAAGTTTGACAGCCTGTTCGGTTGGCTGGTTCGTTTCGTTGCTGGTTCGTAAAGAAGTACGGCTGTGAATCCTCGCCCTCGGTACGCCACCCAAGCGGCTCGCAGCTTCCCCCCACTGCCGTGCCAGTCTTCCCATCGTCATGCCCATCCGCCGTCGCTGCACTTCCATCTACAGCCCTATTCCGCCGCCAGCACCCCTACACAACACACAATGGAGAGCAGCTTCAGCGCCATCGCTGTCGATGCGAGACCCACAGGATACCCCGCAAGAGAGAGAAGATCTAGTTCAACTAGGATTCTTCCCATGTAATCTTAGTAATAGAACTATTAAGTAATCCTACTAGAAAATCTCATTGTAAACCGACTAGGACTCTGGCCTCCTGACTATATAAAGGAGGGCAGGGCTCCTGAAAGAGCAAGTACAATTGTACAACATAACACTTCATAATCAATCCAACGCAAAAAAGGCAAACGCCGATCGGGCGTAGGTCGTTACTCGATCTACGATCGAGGGCCCGAACCAGATAAATCGATTGTCTCTTGCGCGCTTACCATCGAAGTTCAGCTACGCCGGCCCGAACGATCTCGCCACGGTACCCTCGGCGGCGCTGCTATCGATGGTAAAACATCGACAACCGGGCGCGCGCGCCAGGTAGGGGATTTCGGCGACTTTGCATCCGAGACCTCGATGGACCTCAATAACATGATCTTCCCGACGGGATCGATTTTCATCTTCGGCTCGTGGATCTGCGAGGCGGACAACTATGGCAAGCTTCAAAGCCATCTCCTCAAAGATCCGGATCATCATGAAGAATCCTCTATTTCGACAACTACGATGGATCAGCTCACCAGAAGATTCGCGCAGCCCATAATACCCGATTCGAATAAGATTCCACGGCTACACGCATCCGACTCGAATTCAAGCTCCGTATCCGAGATGAAGTCCTATTCGAGTGCTTTCAAGAAGTCGAGTTCCTTTTTAGCAAGATTCCAGAGCACAACCCAAAACAACTCGGATTACCCTCAGAATTCTTTCAAAAGGCCGAGTTCTTTTCTATTTGGGCTCGACAACACGACAAAATCCTATCAGAGACAGTTTGAAAGGTCTTTAAATCAACACTTGGGATACCACTGACAGGAGCTCAGGAGGGTCTCGTACTAACGATAACATCGCAAGACTGTATCATCCACTGGCCAGGATCCGTTCCTGAGGATAGCAGAACCCAACTAGTCGGCACAACAACAATAGCTATTCTGCCTTACCAAGAGGGAGACTCAATCTACGACGTCGAGGTGCATACTGAAGTCATCAGCAACTCCGACAGTATGAAAACTAACAACAATAACGGAACGGCTCACGCACGGGAAGTGCTCATGGTTCGACGTCCTCGGTCACCATTAAACCCCCGAAGCACCCGATGTCGTCATCGATGAATCGAATCCAACATATCACCCTTTGCTCGGGGCTACGATGGAGAAACCGAGAGTCGAGAGGCAAAGCTAGAGAAAGGAAAAACAAGTTGAAACAAGGGCGCCAAAGACACGCTTGACAAACAGAGAGAAGCTGGACCAGATCTGAGTCGAAATTGGCTGAATACGACAAAAGAAAATCACAACAAGAGGCGAAGAGAGACGCATGCGGAGTACGCCTTACGATAAGATTCGAGAAGCATTAGAAGAAGACTCGGGGCAACTTCACATCACGGAGAGAAGTACGAACAGCTCCAGGACTTGCTCCGGTCAACGATCCCAAGAACGCATGAAGAGAGAACCGGTCAAGACTACCCGCCAGATCAACAACCCGCAGTAAGAAGATCAAAATCAAAGGAAGTCCGCTTTTGAAAGACTTAGACCAAAGCGGAAGCCATAACGGAGAAAGTAGGAGGAACATAGTCGGGGCCATCAATTTGAACAACCAAGGAAGACCAGGAGTAGAGGCCAACCCAGACGACCTCACATACTTATTCCCATCAAAACAACACTTGGCCGTAAGAAGGAGCCGAATCCGAATTCAAGGAAGCGGAACGCATGATGATTCCCCTGCTTTGCAAAAACAGGTTGGCATCAATCTGATTACCTCACAAATTCAAACCGTCTAATCACTCCAAGTATGATGGCAAAACCAAACCAAGACAATGGCTCGTAATATATTCACAATCAATTGAACTAGCCGGAGGAGACGATGATATCAAAACCTTGTTCTTTCCCATGGCATTGGAAGCGACGCCTCCAATGGTTCGATAAATTGAACCCGTGGATCGATCGTAACTTGGGAAGACTTGCAAAGAGCTTTCGTGAAAATTTCGCAGTATCATCACACACCCGATCACTCATGCCGAACTGAAAGGACTCAAGCAAAAGGGGGCGAAAGTCTCGAGAAATTACTATCGGCGATTCGGTGAACTGCATGGGCTCAAGTGCATGACATCACCGAACGAGAAGTAATTGAAGCTTTCTCTCACGGAATCATGGCTAGATGGCAATTTCAAGACTTCGCAAAGAAAATCCGAGAAATAATGAAGAATTCGATTTAACAAGAGAAAAAATGATTACCGCAGAAGAAAAAAAAAACGAGAAAGGTTCCCTGATAGAAGCAACCAAGACAACCCGGATAGGCAAAATCATCGAAATAGCGTACATCAAGAAAGAAAGCGTGAGACCGACACAATACCGTGGCAATGGCCGACAAATCAAAGAAGTATTCCAAACCCGTAAGATATGATGACATTGAAAACATACGTTGCCGTTACACCCTAACGGGAGACACACCATCGGAAATCGCTACACTTTCAATGATCGATACACGAGAAAAGATAGTAAGGAGAACACCAAAGAGGACAATCACAAGAAAGATGAAGACAACCATGAGGACAAGGGATTTCAAAAACCCAGGGAAACGGTAGCAGTGATCTTCTCAGGGGCCCCAGATTGCACAAGCAAACGTCAAGAAAAACTAGCACTACGGACTATCATGACGGCAGAACCGGCTACACCAAGATATCTCAATTGGTCACAATATCCAATCCAATTTTCAAGAGAAGACCAATGGACTAGCGTGAGGGAACGCGGCCATTACCCACTAGTCTTAGACCCAACTATTGCCGGTATGACCGTCACCAAAGTACTAATTGATGGGGGAGCTGGACTCAACATCATCTTTTCGTAAACACTAAGGAAGATGGGACTACAACTCATTGGGATGATTACACCAACAAGCACCCCTTTTACGGAATAGTACCCGCAAAGCAGCCATGCCACTCGGACAAGTTACTTTACCCATCACTTTTGGAACTCCTGCGAACTATCGAACGAGTTTATCAAATTTGAGGTCGCAGACTTGATTCGTCATATCATGCGATCCTCGGACGCCCAAAGATCGGCAAAATTCATGGCAATACCACATTATCCGTACTTATTGCTTAAGATGCCAGACCCAAGATATCCTCTCTTCAAGCGATTTGAAGCGTGTTTTTTGATCATGACGTTCAGTAATCCAAATTGCGGCAAAAGCACAGCCGACAATGGGAGAAAACAAATAGCCACAATTGTGCGGAGATAAGCCAAGAAGAATTAGAAATACCGCTAAAAAAAGCCCAAAGATCATCACACCACCAAAAGAAGCCGACGTCAAGCAAATCGATTTGGGCACTGGCGATACCTCCAAGACAGCAACCATCAGTGCTCACCTCTCGACAAAATAGGAACTCGCGCTCACCAACTTTCTTCGGGACAACAAAGATATCTTCGCTTGGAAGCCGGCCGACATGCCAGGTGTCCCAAGAGAGTTGGCTGAGCACAGAATTGATGTTAATGAAAACTCCAAGCCTGTAAAGCAACGGCTACGACGATTCTCACCCAACAAAAAGGCAGCGATTAAAAAAGAAATCACAAAACTGATGGCAGCCGGATTCATCAGAGAAATCCTTCATCCGGACTAGCTAGCAAACCCGGTCCTTGTGCAAAAGAAGAACACAGACGAGTGGCGTATGTGCATCGACTACATGGATCTCAACAAACATTGCCCAAAAGATCCATTCGGGCTACCACGCATTGACCAGATAGTCGACTCAACAGCGGGGTCTTCACTATTATCCTTTCTCGATTGCTATTCAGGGTATCACCAGATCGCATTAAAAGAACAAGACCAGAGCAAGACTTCTTTTATTACTCCGTTCGGTGCTTACTGTTACAAGACCATGTCGTTTGGACTAAAGAACGCTGGTGCCACATACCAAAGAGCTATACAAACTTGCCTTGGAGATCAAATCGGTGAAAATGTGGAGGCATACGTGGATGATGTAGTGGTGAAAACAAAGAACCCAGACACCATGATTGAAGATTTAAAGCAAACATTCAAAAACTTGAAGAGATGGAGATGGAAATTGAACCCAAATAAATGTGTATTCGGAGTTCCTTCAGGGCAACTACTCGGATTTTTGGTCAGTCAGCGCGGGATTGAAGCCAGCACCAAGCAAATTCGAGCTATAACAGAAATGGGGCAACCTAGAAGTATCAAAGATATTCAGAGACTAACAGGATGCATGGCGGCCCTCAATCATTTCATATCAAGACTCGGAGAAAAGGGGTTACCCTTCTTTAAACTCATCAAGAAGATGCATAAGTTTGAATGGACAAAGGAGGTCGACGAAGCTTTCAAGAAACTTAAGGCATATCTCACATCCTCACCAATTCTCACACCCCCAAGGAAAGATGAAGACATGATGCTATATATTGCGGCGACTACTATCAGTCGAAGACGACAATAGTCGTGAAAGAGAAGAAGAAGAAGGGCGTGTGTATAAAGTACAATGACCCGTGTACTACATCAAATAAGTATTGTCTCGAATCAAAAATCCGGTACCAGCATGTACAAAAACTACTCTCGCCCTACTTATCACCTCATAAGCTTCACACTATTTCGAAAGCCACAAAATTACCGTGGTGACAGACTTCCCGCTTTCGAGACATTTTACACAACAGAGATGAGACAGACGCATATCAAAGTGGGCGCTTGAACTTGGAGCTCTTAATATCGACTTCACCCCACGGAAAGCAATCAAATCTCAAGCCCTTGCCGATTTTGGGCCGAGTGGATGAGAGATTCAAAGACCTTTATCGAGATACAATCCTTGACCAATTGGAAGATGTACTTTGATGGGTCGCTCAAACTAGGCGGAGCCGTGCAAAGCGTTTCTCCTCATTTCTCCGTAAGAAAACAACTCAAGTACGTCCTTCCGATATTATGGCAAGCTACAAATAACGAAGCGAATATGAAGCCCTCATCCACGGGCTATGAGTGGCAATTACCCTCGGAATAAAGAGATTACTCAGATATGGTGATTCAAAGAAGAGTCATCAACCAAGTAAACAAAGATTGGGATTGCACAAAAGAAAACATGGGTGCTTCATGTGCTAAAATACGAAAAACTTGAAAAATATTTCCAAGGATTAGAAATTTTACACGTCTTCAAGGTGATTCCAACATTGCAAGAGATGTCCTTGCCAAGCTCGGATCGAGATAGAGCAAAGGTTCCACCCGCGATTTATAGAAGAGCTATCGGTTCCTCTATCAAACAACCCGGTGAGACATCCAACGAAATTCGAAGCTAAAGGCGTTCGATCTTGGTAATCAACACCTCATGGACCCAAGTTTTCATCGACTATATCAAAGAAAATAAATTACCAAAGCAAGATAAAGCGGAAGCCACCCAAGTTGTTCGCGAAAGCAAAACTACGTTTTAGTAGGAGATAGACTCTACAGAAGAGCAAAGATCATCGAGTACTCTGAAATGTGTTTCATTTGAAGAAGGCAAAGAGATCCTAGACGAGATACACTCAAAGTTGTTTGCTGGAAATCATGCCGCTTCAAGGACACCGGTTGGAAAAGCATTTCAAGACCGGATTCTACTAGCCAACCGCTTTAAAAAGACACAGAAGAACTTGTCAAAAATGCAAAGGTTGCCAAATGTTTGCAAGACAAGCCCTTGTGCCACTCACAATCTTATCTCGCATCCCACCCGCTTGGCCTTTTTTCTCATTGGGGGTAGATCAAGTGGGACCCTCAAGAAAGCAAAGGGCGGCTTCGAGTACATCTTTGTGGCAATCGACAAGTTCACCAAGTGGATTGAATACAAACCACTCATGGAGACAGACACAGCACCAAAGCAAATGAATTCATCCAAGAAATTACGCACCGCTTTGGCATGCCCAATCGAATCATCACAGATCTAGGCTCCCCTTCACATTTGCTGTAATTGGAAGTCAAGCACAAGACTATGGTTTCAAGATAGACTATGCGTCATTGCACATCCGTAAGCCAACGGACAAGTAGAAAGGGCCAATGGACTCATACTAGCCGGATTAAAACCAAGGTTATACGAAGAACTAGTTGACTATGGGTCTAAATGGATTGAAGAATTACCAAAAGTAGTATGGGGCTACGAACTCAAATAAGCAGCGAGCAACAGGCCATTCACCCTTCTTCCTAGTTTATGGATCAAGCCATACATCTTTTCACCGACTTGATCTGGACATCACCAAAGATAGAACAATACGATGAAGGAGAAGCGTAACAAACAAGAAGATTAGAACTCGACACTCGTAAGAAGTCGAGTAAATGCTACCCTCCAATCACCCGAGATACCTACAAGGTTTAAGGCGGCACTACAACAAAAGTACCCATCCTCGATCACTACAAGTTGGAGACTTAGTACTAAGAAGGATACAAAAGACCGACGGAGACGACATAAGCTTCTCACCCATGGGAAGGTCCGTTCATTGTCACAAAAGTCACCGGACCAGTGCACATACAAGTTAATAACCAAAGATGGAAAAGAAGTCAAGAATACATGACACATCGACCAAATAAGAAGATTCTACGCGTAAAAACAACTCAAGATAAAACAGATATGCAAGCCATAAGGGACCAACATTCACAATCGATGAAAGACGATATTCTTCGACAACATATGTATTAGTTCATATTCATGATCAATAAAGATGATATTCATCCACAAATGTCTTATCATGACTTCCAACGAAGTTGTTTACCCGAGAAGAAAAGCAAAATGGTGAAAACATGCCCGAGCTTCCCGGTCCGAGCAAAATAGCCGAAAACACGCTTGAGCCCGCCAATGAGGGTAGCTAAAAGCTAACACCAAACAAAAAAGCAAAATGGTCAAAACATGCTCGAGCTTCCGCCCCGAGCAAAATAGCTGAAAACACGCTTGAGCTCACCGATGAGGGTAGCTAAAAGCTAACACCAAACAAAAAGCAAAATGGTCAAAAACACGCTTTGAGCTTCCGTACGAGAGCAAAATAGCTGAAAACACGCTTGAGCTCACCGATGAGGGTAGCTAAAAAGCTAACACCCAAAACAAAAAGCAAAATGGCTAAAAACACGCCTGAGCTTCCCGGCCGAGAGCAAAATAGCTGAAAACACGCTTGAGCCCGCCGATGAGGGTAGCTAAAAGCTAACACCCGAAACAAAAAGCAAAATGGTCAAAAACACGCCTTGAGCTTCCCGCCCGAGAGCAAAATAGCTGAAAAGACGCTTTGAGCCCGCCGATGAGGCCAAAACTAGTCAACCAAATCGAACTCCAAAGACCCTCTAGCTCTTCGTTCGAAAAGCAAGAGGCTTGGGGGCTACATCCAGATAGGAATACTTTTTCCTCAGAAAAGTACAAGCGCCACTCAAAAGGCAACATTCTATGCCGAGTCATTTTTTCATAGCGCGGTGTCAACATAAAGATTTACATCTAACAAGTCACAAATAGCGACAAAGCACTCGACAAATTGAGGGGTCTCGTCAGATAACACACGAGTTGTTTTGTGGAGCGAAACGAAAACGGGACAAAATACTCAAAGAAGACAAGTAACTTCGACCACACCTGTGCAAAGAATACATCAACGAAAACAAAGAACCTTCATTTAAAGAGGAGTATAATATTACAAGAAGCTTTACAAGAAGTCGGTCAATCGGATCGCATTATCATCGGAAGGGAAATGTCAATATTTAGACTTTCTACAACCCTCTCAAGCTAAACCTTCACCTCGTGCTCCATCCTCTCAACGGCGTCAAAGGTATTCTTGGCTTTCACTTCCTCTGCTATCTTGGACAGAGGCCCTCGAGCAAGGACCCGGACTGGGCTAGCACATTCTTGGTACATCCTTGGGCACACTTCTTCGCAAATTCTTGGAAACGAAGTCGAATCCGGGAATGAATGCGCCAAGATTGCCCGTCGTCACTGAGTCCGGAGAACATCGGCTCTCGAACGAAAAAGATTTCCACGTAATCGCTCCAATTTTTAGTGGCCACCGCCACTTTCCCTGGACAAGCTTTCAATAGTTCTTTGGGCACAAGACAAGATCTCTATCAGCTCCACGCCTAATCGCCTTAGCAAGGGCAAGTTCTTCCTCAAAGATGAGTAATTACCTCCTCACTTTATTATGACTAGAGCGGACTAGAGCCTTCATTTCATCGATACTCTCCGAGAGCTTCAGCTTCTCAAATTCGGAGAACTAGACAAGACACCCAAGAACAAGTCAAAAAAAAAAGAAATCAAAATACAAAAAAAAAAAGCAGAACTCATGCACCTTTGCATTCATTCCTCGCAGACTCCGTCGTGGTCTCCGCCTCCACTACCCGGCACGAAGGGTCTTCTCCTCCTTTTGGTGCATTTGACGTTCTCGCTCCAACTCAGCCCGGAGAAGGTCGAGATCGGCTTTTAGAACGTCCACCTCGAAGACAACTTTCTCTCATTTTCGATGAAGAAAAAAGAAGCCGAATGATCACGAGAGAAAGACCGAGCCAAAAGAGACAAAGAAAAACAAGGCGTAGGACGAGGAAAAACGAGCATGCAAAAAGGAACGGCAAGAAAACCTACCGAGCTTTTCACCAAAAGAAGTCGCTAGGGTCGACAAGCTCCCCCAGGCTGCGGTCAGCTCCGACAATCGATGGGTGGCATCGAACTGTTGCACCACGTCATCGGAAAAAGAAGGACCGCCGGAAGCAAGAGAAGGGGAAGGAGAAGCCAGATGGAGCGAAGAAGGAACGACCAAAGCAACCTTTAGGGAAGCCGAAGTCAAACCCTCAGAAGGACCCGGCGCGACGGCCTCAGTCACCTTCGGAGCGGCCAAAACCGCAACTTCGCCAGGTAGCTCTGAAGCCCCCACAGCAACTTCATCAACAGAATGATGTGAGTCCTGAGGCTCAGAACTCGTTGACACGGCGGGAGGCAGAGAAGAAGTCGATGAAGGAATGAGAGAAGACGAAACACTGAAAAGTGATAAAAGGGAGCACCGATAAGAACCAGAGGAAGGAAAATAAAAGCCAAAAAAGATAAAGCTAGAATCTACTCACCCAACCACTCTCTTCTTTGCGAAGCCAAGAGAAGGCCTCGCAGGAGGAACCACGACGGTAAAAATGTCCCCGCCACCCGACGACGAGAGCGGAATAGCCGGCAACGGAGCCGCGGAAGGAGCCGGGGCTGGAGACGCGGAAGAACTCCGTACTAAAGGAGCGATAGAATTCGGTACCGGGGCTTCCAAAGAACTCGACACCGGAGTTTCAGAAGAAGTCAACACGGGAGCCTCGGAAGAGCTCACACCCGGCCTCCGATTACTTCAAAAAGATCAATACTAAAGGTCAAGACAAAGAAGAGAAATTCAATGCAACAGGAATATGAAAAGCAACTCACCACCGCATGATGAGGGGTACTTCATCATCTTCTTCATCCTCGACCAAGGAAACCAGAGAGCACCTCAAAAAAGGATAAAAAGTAATCGGATCATGAGAGAGACAAGAAAATAAAAGAACAAAGAGCATTAAATGAGCTCACCTAAGAGCATGCTAGCAACAACCGGAGTACCGAGAGAGTACTTGGTTTGCGAGGCTTCTTGGAGACAGCAGAGGCTAGATGAAGACCCATCCGTTCGCCCCTCTTCTTCGGGACACTGCGAGGACCCGCGAGGGACTAGACGAGAACATATTCTTCATATACATCAACAAATGAAAGAACCCCAGAAGGGCGGTAGAGGTTTGGGACTTACAAATTGCGTAAGTTCCAAGCAAGTCTATCTCCGCCTCCGCCACGGCAGGAAAGCGTCAGGAGAGACCGGGTCGACAAAGTTCCGCCCAAACTCCTGCGAAAAAGGATAAAACACCGAGACAAAGAAAAGCTAAGCAAGAACAAACGCAGCTAGAGTGCATAAAGTACTCAAACAAAAGATAGACAACTCACAACTTGGGGCGGGTTGTTGGTGAGAACTCGGTGACACAGCAGGGGGAATGACGCTCACCCCTTTCAGCGATCTTCTAAAGACGCTCGAGTACCTCCTCACCGGTCAGCTCAAGAGCTGGGACCATGCGTGAAGGATCCTCGGCCCCAGAATACTCAAAGCCAAGATGCTCCCGCTCTTTCAAGGGCTGAACCCGGCGACGAAGAAAGCTCAAAACAATACCAAAGCCGGTCAAACCCTGCTGCTTCAGCATGCTAATCCTATCAAGGAGTGGCTGGATCACTTGAATCTCAGCAGGCGATTCAAGTTTCTTGTCCCATCGGTCATTCACCACAGGACCAGATCCGGGATGAATGGCAAGGGAAGGGATTAAATTGGCAGCGTAAAACCACTCGGCACGCCAATCTTTTACAGAATCGACCAGGTCATAGTCAAAAAACTTAATTTTGAGACCCTGACGAAACTGAATCCCACAACCGCCAAGAACGCTGGTTTCTTCACGGCGGGGTTGAGGTTTCAGACGAAAGAAAAAGCGAAAAAGAGACAGAGAAGGAGGGATTCCAAGGAAAGCTTCGCAAAGATGAACGAAAATAGAAAGATGGAGAATGGCATTGGGGGTTAGGTGGTTCAGACTAATCCCGAAATAACCAAGAAACTGATGAAGGAAAGCGGAAGCAGGAAGGCAAAGTCCGGCGCGGACAAAAGAAACGAAAAGGACAATCTCACCAGGACCCGGAGCTGGAACCCGATGCTCACCTTTAACCTCCTCCATTCAGCGATGACTTTGCTTTGGATCAAGCCATCGCTAACGAGCTCAAGCAAGCACCGGGTTCGCGTTGTTGTTGGGGCCGGCCAAACCTTCTCGAGCAGCCCTCATAGCCACGAACTCCTGATTTTCGATCAAAGAAAGGATGACTCCTCGCTCTCTGAAGGTCGCTTTGAGACTTGCTTGCGGTTTTTCTTCTTTCCCATGAACTGCGGAAGCAAGAGAGGCGCTAAAGAAGATGTAGGATGATGATGCTCGGGATACTGGCGACGGTGACGGCGGCGGATTTCCTTAAGCTAGGGTTTAAAGGCAAGAGTTGGGCAGCAAAGGGTCTTTAAATAGGTTTCTCAATGATACAAACGCCCACAAGGCCCGATAAAACACAATGTGGGAACGCGACGGTCCATTTACCGACGCAATTAAAACAATGGAGGGCACAAATCCACACAACAAGACAAACCAACGGCGATTTCAGACTTATCCGTCCAAAGACCACGGCGGGGTTATCGATCGCTACAAGAACAACTCACAAAACAAGAAGAAAGAAAGAAGAAAGAAAAGGCTACCTCACAAGGAACAAAAGAACCCGGTTATTTGAGAAAGAACCCGGTAATCTCATGGACAACGGGGATCGCAATGTAAAAAGTAAAAGACAACTCGAAGACAAGATTCGTTACATTACAAGCGAAGATTACAAATCTTAAAGACAAGATTCGTTACATTACAAGCGACTTCAAAATAGAAGATTACAAATCTTACAAGACCCGACGAACTCGGCTTTACGAAAAGCAAGGTAGCAAAGAGGAACGCGGACACGGCTAGGCTCGAACGACTACGTGTCCCAAATTGCTACTCGGAAGGACAAATCGCCATCACCTACACTGCTTTTCTTCAAAGGAAGGACGCAGTGCACTCAAGGCGGAAATCGGCAAAGACTGGCAGACAACATGGAGCGAGAGAAGGCGGCGCAGCATCTGCTCTACCCAAGACCGATGTGATATCAGATATGGTGTTGATCTGCGCTTGACACGATCCTCAAGACAAGCGACGAGGATCAACCCAGAACGGCCAGATGAAGGAACGAAGCCCACATCACAAGACTTCCTCCAACTACCACCACATACATCCTGGCACAATGCTGTCGCGGGATTAGCCTACCTCTAATCCCTATCACAAGACTTCCTCCAGCTACGACAAGACACACAGGAACTACAAAATATGCCCGGGGGCTGCTCTACTTCACAAACTACCATGCTCATATCCATGAAGGTTTCAACGGAATATCCAATAGATGAAAACAAGCACTCTGGGACAGTATTTATAGACCAAAGGAGCGGCGCACATGGACCAGGAGTACCGACGAAATAAGCCTGACAAAGAACACAGTGAAAGGACAGGACTCAATAATGGATGACTCAGGCGAGAGGAAAACAGTGCTCGAAGACGGGCATATTCGGAAGAATATACCATCACAGTACAACCCGTGAACAAAAAGCATTTACACTCAACCACCACCATACAACTATATCTGACAGCAGCAGACTATCAAAGAATACGCCAAGACCTCGCATCTGAGTTCTTCCTGAACAAAACAACACGGATATACACTCGGGGGCTCGGCCAGCATCACAGCTTAATCAACACTAAGCTAGGGAATTCGGCCCTCATTTCAACTACTCCCGGGGGCTCAGAACCAAAGACAAAAGACAAAAGGTACAAGAAACTCAAGACTACAACGACGACGACGCATCAAGACTCTTCAACCGACTTCTTTTTCAAAAGAAAAGAACTCGGAGAAAGCACGAGGCTGCGGGATACGTAGCCCCAGAATTTTTTGAAGACAGGAATCTGGACCCTCCAACTTTTGCAAGCAAAAGCAAGAGGCTCGGGGGCTACACTCAGTGAGTGTAATTTTTATGAAAAATTGAACCCACCAAAAAGAACCCGGACATAGGCTCGGAGGATGCACACCGTGAAACTACTCGGATGATGGTTTAATCCAAGACTAAAGGACCACTTCGGAAAGATACCACAAAAACTACTCGGATGAGGACAAAATTCAAGTCTCAGGGACTACTTCAGAGCACAGATTTTCAAACAAACATAAAGGATCAAGACCCTTCAACTTTTTGTTCCAAATAGCAAGAGGCTCGGGGGCTACACTCAGTGAGTGCACTTTTTCTCCGGAAAAGCGCACGTCACCAAAAGACTTCCTCAACGCAGACTACTTCAAGACATTATGACAAAAAGAACCCGGAACGAGCCATATTCGAGTTCTTTTTGACAAAACTTCAACGAACAATCAGAGCAACTTCAAGACTAGATCCTCCAGCTCCTTGTTCCAAATAGCAAGAGGCTCGGGGGCTACAACCAGATGGATGTACTTTTTTCTTCACAAAACACTCACCACTCGAAGGTCCCAAGAAGCGCTACAAGGTTTCACTCCAGAAAGCATTCGGATAACATTTTGTTCCTACCTAACAAGACTTGAAGGAGCAAAGCGAGACTTTCAGAGCTCAACCATGAAGTGCTCGGGGGCTTGTCGATGCGGGACCCACAGGATACCCCGCAAGAGAGAGAGAAGATCTAGTTCAACTAGGATTCTTCCCATGTAATCTTAGTAATAGAACTATTAAGTAATCCTACTAGAAAATCTCATTGTAAACCGACTAGGACTCTGGCCTCCTGACTATATAAAGGAGGGCAGGGCTCCTGAAAGAGCAAGTACAATTGTACAACATAACACTTCATAATCAATCCAACGCAAAAGGCAAACGCCGACTGGACGTAGGGTCGTTACTCGATCTACGATCGAGGGCCTGAACCAGGATAAATCGACTGTCTCTTGCGTTTACCATCGAGTTCAGCTACGCCGAAGCCCGAACGAAACTGCCACGGTACCCCTGTGGCAGGCTATCGGTGGTAAAACATCGACAATCGCCGAGGTGTGACACTGCACCACATACACTGCCACTGCTGAGGTGTTGTAGGAGGAGGATGCCAACACTGACGCTTATGCTAGTATGGTCAGGCTTGCGGCCCTATGCCCCGCACAGCACCAGGCCTGCAGCCGCTGCCCATACTGTTGCCCTAACACAGCTGCGCCCTCCTCTATGACACAACAAGAGAGAACGAAGGGGATGGTGAGATAGAGTCGGGTAGGGAGAGAGAAGAGAGGTTGCGGACGGAGAGCATAAATCTTTTTTTAGTGAATTAGATCTAAACTTTATCCCAGTATATAAACAGCTCCCTTGTCTAAAGTTTAGTGGCTAAAGTTTAGCCCTTAACTTTAGCTAACTTTAAATCATGGGATCCAAATAAGTAAGTTACTATGTTCGGTCTGAAATATAATAGATTATTTTAAACTATTATAAATCAAAATATTATAAATTTAACTAAATTTAAAGAAATGAGATGCAATATTTATTCTATCGAATGAGCATCATTAGACACAATATAAAATATATTTGTATAATTTATCTCTCTGATGTATAAATAGTAATATTATTTTCTATAAACTTAACTTAAAATCCATTACATTTGAGGGTGAAGATGATAGTAGTAGAATAATATATTTGAACAGTAATTATTACTAACTGCTTCATCTTTATCCAAACATCAAGAGAACTCAGGAAAGAACCAAATGTTTTCTAGAGCCAGTGACCTGTATATATATAGTACAGTAAACTGCAGGTTATTAACAGCAAAATAGTTACTTCGTACTACATATATAGGAGTACATATTTATTGGCTTATTACCATGTTTCTAATATGTGAGAGAGGAACAGGAGATTTGGTCAACTCATCATTTTGTTGTGATTGATTCATTTGAAACTCCTACTCCCTCTTCGCATCAAAGAAAACTTCTTGACTCGCTGCCCAAGCAATGCAAACGCCAGTGTTATATCCTGTGGTTGATTATCACCACTTTTGGATGATCTCATGCATTGCTCTTTTTCTATCAGAATGAAATCAAGTGGCTATTCCTTAAGACGAGAGAGAGAGAGAGAGAGAGAGAGAGAGAGAGAGACGGATTTGGTACTAAGCCGCCCATGTGTGCCGTGTGCGTCGATCATCAACTCACGGTTGTGTTTAACTGTTTACCGATGTGATTGGTCCAACAATGCAAGTCACTGGAAACAGCGACACCCATGAAAATTCTGTGGACGTACACGGCACACTGTGCGCTGACGTACTTAAAACAGATCGAAACAACGGTTATCTAGAATATGTGTACATGTGAAAGAAGTATGCACATGATTCATCCTCATCTAGAGTCTTAAGTCACGTGAATAAGATAAGCAGATTTGTGGCTGTCGAGTAACCCAACAAATCACAAACGGCGGCTCGAGTGCTTAGCCACATTTTCATACACTAACAGTTGATCCGTACATGGATACTATATATAACTTGCAAAATCATTGTGATTTAAGATTTACAGATGGCTGATGTAAGGTAAATATTGACTATACATTTCAAAAAAAATTTGACTACGTTTGCTTAGGATTTACTCTATTGAATCAGAGTCTCAAAGTCATGGCGTAACTTTTTTTGTTTGGTTTGACTCTGCCACATGCATGAATGGAACAGGGAAACATAAATTAATCTTTAGGTGAAATACATATATGGAATGATAAGACAGTGCTTGTTATAACAAAAATGTACAAAAATAACACATTACTTGTAAGTTGTAGCAAGGCTCATTACCGATTGGCAACATTTATTTGGTGGCTTATATTTTAGGGCCGGGAGAGCTGAAGTATATATGCCCGTGCTTTGGGTTATTAGGAAAAAAACTAATAAAACAGAAATGATGGCTAAATTATCAAGATCAAGATCCTTGGCTTCTTTTTATTCTCTATAGAGGTCTTTGCCCACATGGAAGCGGGGCAGAGATGGATAAGATCAAACACATGAATAAGAAGTATTTCAAATGTATTTTTGGTCATTTTAGTTGATAGAGGGGGATGGATAAAGCGGGCAAAATAGACTGACATTTTTCAATGAATAAAATAAAAAGATGGGGTTTTCCACCCTAAAATATTTCATGTACTATATATAAAATAGTAGTTGAATCAACTTGTACTGACTAAAAAGTTAGTTCACTTCCTCTTCTACATAAAAATTGACAATTTTGAGATATGAAAAGTATCTCGCGATGAAAAATGGAAGCATGATTGGGAAGGTATTTTCCCCTATTATAACATGGAATAATTATCTGTAAAGAACGAAGTATCCTTGCATAAGATAATTGTGACTTTATTGATTTGTGTCCTAACATGTTTAATGGGACTAATGGTATTTGCTAGTATACAAGATATTAGTGTTATCTCTTATGGATGCAAAGTGATGTACTTGGGTAATGCAACTCAAAGGAACATCAAGCATAAGTTGAAGACCCTATAAGACATGCATGTAACAAGGCATCAAAGAATTGAAATTTGGAGTACGAAGAATAGAAGTAAATCATAGCACCATATACAAAATAGTAATTTCATAAATGGGATAGCACCACCAGATAAATAGGCGATTGATCTAGTGATCGACAGATGGGCCAAGACCCGATGAACATTGGTTCATCATATGATCTTGTGCTTTGACAGATGTACCAAAGCATTATCACCGGAGATTTGTCCAAGGGAAGAGGAAGGAGGCACAAAGAACCACGATATGCTCTGGTGAAGAAAATAAAGTAATCGCCAGACAATTTGACAAATATGTACAGATATGAGTAGGATGGCGCGCAGGAGGCACAAATGTTCTGAAGCGCACTAGGCTATCCGGTGACATGGCTGGCGGACTAACGGCCAGTTCATGGCACAATGACCCAGTGTGATGAGTATTTCAGCCACCGGATCATCCGATAATTGTAGAAAATGTTGCTGATGGTTGCAATGGCTAGTTCTTCAACTTCTTTGGTATGTTTATATCCCTCCAACCGATTAGCGCCATTCAGAGTCACCCTAGTCGGATGATGTGGGACGGAGTGACGAGCTCAACAGCTCTAATAGCTAGACAAAATTAAATTTGTGATACGGTCATGAGAAATGGAACACTATGAAGATGTAATTTTCACTCGATGCAACTGTGCAAAATTCATATATGTTCCGAGCAGAGGCTCCTCCAACACCCACCCATTTAGTTTTGGGCCCTATTGAGGGGGGAAAAGGCAATCTCAGAATAAACAATCGTATTCTTAATGCTTTACCAGAAATAACCATACTTTTTTTGAAAAAAAAATTGATTTACCATGTTAAGTGTTATACTACTTCAGTTCTGGTGTTACACAGCGCACAGTTTATGCCGCCACGGCCTTCGTCCGATCCCGCTCGAGCAGCCCCCGGAGCACGACCGGTTCCTCGTGATCTGTCGAGTCCACGTCAACCGCCACCTCGCCGGCCGCCTCCCTCCGCCGAAGCCTGGACCTGGACAGGGCGGCTAGCCAGGCGCACACGCAGGACACGGCCCAGAGCCACCCGCCGAGCAGCCCCGCCATGGACACCGCGACCACCACGGACAGCCCCACCACAGGGCCGAACGCGCCCACGCCGGCCCCGGTTTTGCTCGGCTTGGTGGTGGGCGTTCGCGTCGTCTCGGCCGGAGGAGCACTCCGGGGTTGCTCGGCTCCGCGGGAGCGGCTGCCGTTGCTGTTGCTGTTGCTGCCACCGGTGGCTTGGATCTGCAACGCCTCGGACGGTGAGTTCTTATCGCTTTGTGAACGCCGCGGCGGCGGATGCTCCGTGCGCTCTGGGTGCCGTTGTTTGTTGCGGCCGCTGCTGCTGTCCATGGCGCTCTGCTGTGATGGGTAGGGAAGCAGAATATTACCTTACCATTTGACGACAACAAAGTTTTCGTGAATTTTAGCAAAAAGAAACTCTCTGAGTGAAATTTTCAAATGACAGCTCGCATATGTACGATTTGAACAGCAATTTTTTTTTCAAGAACTTAGTAAATGGCGTCCAGGCGCCATTTGCTTCTCACCTCGCGTCCAGGCGCGCGCGCCGGCGCCAAGAAGCAGCATCCCGGGAGGCGAAGCCCCTTCCGCCTCCGGGACTCCTCCTCGTCGGTGCCGGTGCCGGTGCCAGTGCCGCGCCTCATCACCTCCGAATCAGCCGCCGTCCCCACCAGGTCCCCGTCCACCACCGGGACGGTGCGCTTCTTCCTCCGGCGCCGCGACCTCTCCCACGGTGTCGTCCCCTCCGCCGGCGACGCCTCCTGGCAGCGCTCGCGACGGCTGCCGCCGAAGCAGAACTGCAGGGTGACCCAGCTGAGGTTCCGTCGTCGTCGCCCGCCGCTCGCAACGTCCTCGTGTGCCGGAGCCAGGCACCGAATGCACGCGCCCGCGCGCGCGCAAGAACTGGTGGCAATCCCGGACTCCACCGATATTAGCAAGGCAGCCTTCGAACAAAGAATGATTAGTTAATGGTGGCCTCCCGCCATCAGACATGCATGGTTTATGCGTTAATAACCATCGGATTAGCGGAGGGAATCTGGGTGATTTGCGCCGAAGCAACGAGCCGAATTATACGGTCAAGTACGGCAGTGCCTACGAAAGTCGTCCGTCACAGCTGATGACTTGTGCAGTACGCACAGGAGCAATTGGACGAATCTGGCATCTAGATGAGAGTGAGACTCCCATGCCATGACAAAAAAAAAAAAAAGAGATAGTGCATTCAAAAAAAAATACTCCCTAAAATTCTTGGAACGACTTATAATTTAGGATTGAGGGAGTAATAAAGAGAAAGGAGTAGTTTTAGCGGTGTTTTTCTGTGCACTTCGACGGAATTTCCTAAGAATAAAAGTCAACGTACAAATGTTACATTCGGTCTGTTTACGCTACATTCGGTCTGTTTTATTTGTTGGTTATTACCACAATTTGCCAAATTTTGCCATGCTTTAGTTCGTGTCACATTTTTTTTTTGCACGAACCTCCTTTGTCTCAAAATAATACAATTTATAACAGTGCTAAGCAAAATGATTCGAAGTTTGATCAAATTTATATTAAAAGATATTAATAATTATGAAATATATTTTTATGGGATACCTATTTGGAGTCATACATATTGAAAATATTTTTTATAAATTTAGTAAAATTTAAAATTGTTTGACTTTAATCAGATCTAGAATTGTATTTGTTTTTATGAGATGGAGCTAGTACGTAGAAGTATAAAAAAATGGAACGTAGCCATCACATGTGTTTGAGAATAATTTATTAAAGACGCCTGGGCACTAGTAAATTGTGTTCGTGGTGCATTGCACCGTGGTATAGCAAGGATCCGTGTGTTTGGTTTGGGGACCGATGGGTTGGGTTGGGTCCAACCTAGTTTTTTAAGGATGGGATGAGTCCGTTTCGTGTTTGGTTAAAAGGTCAGGTTGAACCTAGTTTTTTTTTTGTTTGGTTGCAAGGTTGGAGAGGGATGAAATGGATGCCATTTTAAAACCGTTAACAACACCATTAGTGGGACCCACCTGTCACCCACTTTATTTTCTTTTTTCCCCTCATCTTCTTTCTCCGCTCAGTCGAGCCCCAGCCCGAGCTTGTTCACAGCGCCATGCCCTCCACCTCCTAGCCCTGCCCGGGCAGCCACTGCCTCCCCGCCCCCGCGCGGCCATGGCGGACACCACCTCCTCGCCCCGGGCAGTCCCCGGCGCCCATGGCGGCCACCACCTCCTCGCCCCGCGCAACCCCCGACAGCCACGGCAGCCACTGCCTCCCTGCCCCGCCCCAGCCCGTCCTGACCCGGTGGCCATGGCGGCCACCGCCTCCTCGAGCAGGCCCCGCTGGCACCTCCCTGCCCCGGTCCGCGCCCCCAGCTCGCGCGAGCTCGCCCACGCCCGCTACATGGCGCCACCTCCCAGAGCTCGAGGTCACCGGAGGAGCTCCTCCCTTGCCGCTGCCCGCCCGTCCGCTGGTCGCCCAAATCTGGAGAAGCGGATCCACGAACACCGACGCCAGGGACGGTGGAAGTCGCGACGAAAGGGAGTGAGAAGGAGACGGCGACCGCGACATCGTTCTCTTGGGTCCAACTAATCCGCCTGATTTGGAGGGACCTCAAGAACCAGCATCTGAAGGCATATTCCCTCTTGGGTCTGACCCAAACCCACGTAGATCCTCAACCAAACAGCAGACTATCTGGGTCGGACCCAGGATATCCAGTTCAACCCGCAAACCAAACACACGGGATAAGAACCAAACATACAGCCTGTTTGGTTGGCTGGTTCGTATTGTTACTGGTTCGTTTATGTGAGAGAGAAGTATTGCTGGCTGGTTCGTGTAAATAGTAGCCATGTGAGGGGGCTAGCCAGCCAGCCCAGCCAGCCCCAGCCCAGCGATCAGGCTGATGATCTTTGTCTCGATATCTTTTACACTGATTTATTTTTATTGTTTTGCTATTTTCTATTATGGGTCACTGCTATTGTGACAAAAATACATTGTTCAATTGAATTGAATTATAACCGCCGGAGAGATGTAACACTCTCGGTGTTACACCCTAAATCATTTACTAAGACATGCCATGAGCACCATACTTATGTGTTAGTGCATGTGATGGAGTGCATAGATAAAGCATTGCAATTAAAACGATCAATAAAAGTGTTAAACAAAAAGTTACTCCATAACTCATACAGTTAACAAGTAGGGTTGTAAGTCAATTTTTATTGAACAAAAAAACTATAGAACACACATGTGACACTTAAATAAAGTTTAAAATATGAACTTTGTAGATGACAGTGAAATACTTGCTGTTGAAAAATGATATTACTAACTAATATTTCTACCAGCCTAGAAATTGTAAATTGAAATCAAGTTCAGCTCAAAAACCTAGAAAAATTTCCAAGTTTGTCAACAGCTAGACATTGCTATTTTTAGCAAATTATTTTGAGAGATTGGGTTAATTAGTGGTGTAGTGTTATAGCTCGATTTGGTAGTCTCATATACCATCTTGAGTGTACTAAGACCGTTTAGGTTTTGTAGCAGTGGTTTAGTCACGGTGGGAGCTTTAAAAACCGTGCACAGCGCATCCTTAGCCTATTTCCCCGAGTGGGCGCGGTCATCGTGCCTCAGGGGCACGACGTCGTCGCGTCAGTGCGTCTTGAGCGCGCCCGCGCGCTGTCCATGCTCGGCTAGCCTTGCCGGCCAGCCGGTCCGTCGGGGGCGCTGCGGTGTGGGGCCGCCGCTGCTCCTCGCATGGTCGTGCGGCGCAGCCCCTATCCCACGCACTGCCGTGCTGCCAGCCCACCGTGCGTCACGACGCAGCCGCTGGCACTGCCGTCGCGTCATCCTTTTGCTGCGCCTCTGGCCCGGTTGGATGCCACGCGCACGTGGCCGTGCTTTGCCATCGCCATGCCATTGATGGCACTACGGCGCGTTGGCCACGCCGGTCGCGAATGCGCGCGCCTGTCTGCTAGCGCCTGGACGTGGGTCTCCACAGTCGCGCCAACCACTTCCAGCCAAGGCGCGCACACGCCGAGCCACCGGCCGTACCCCACCAACCTCTCTCTGTTTCTCATCTCTTTGCCACTGTCGAGCCGCGCCCACGTGCGAGCCAGAGAGCGGTCACCTCTACTCAATTCCACCCATCTGCACCTTCGCTCTCCCGTCTTGTCGTCGCCCGACCCCGCACAACCATGATGACGCCACGGCCAAGCGCCAATTTGGCTCCTTTCGACCGGCATGCCGTTAAGGCCGCACCTCGGCCATGACCGAGGACAGACCTCCATTCCTCCACCCGAGCCCAATTACTTGCGCCACTACATTCGCCTTGCTCTCCTCTTAGCCCTACGCACCCCAGTCCAGTCGCTACTGCCTCTACTCCGCCGCTGACGTGACCGTGCCACCGTGGTACGCCACCGCACGGTTTGGCCGCACGCGGCCGACCTCCCTCCGTCGTTCTCCGCTCCAACCGTCATTGCGGCTTAGCTTATGGTAGTCCCTTGATGCTCTCACGGTAGCTGATTGGGACCGTAGCAGCTCTAGTTCGTCGGGACGGCTGCGCCACCGTTGCGACCGGCCACGCGCTGCCGTAGCCATCTCCAGCTTGTCCCATAGCCCTACGTCGCTGCTAGGTGTAGGTAGTGGAAACCTAGATGAGTGTCGGCCTGATCGACGGCCCGGAGTGGACCTCTGGTGGTCGGCGTAGCTTCTCCATGCCGTCGCTCACCGCGCCGCCACGCGTGGGGTCACCGGGGGGTGTGCGCGGGAAAATTTCTGAAATTCCGGGGGTTAAGCGAGAGTAGCTGTGAGTGATAGGAATAGTGATAGGACTCTGGTGCAGTTTGGGAAGAATCCGAGGTGCTGGCCATAAAAGTGCCTCGTGCGCTGGCTCTCTCTCTCGCGAGCCGCCCTGCGTTGCGTGGGCCGGGTCAGCGGGCCATGTGCACGCGTGCGCTGCACCGAGCGTGGGCCGTGAGTGTGGGCCGCGCAAGAAACTGGTTTTCCTTTTTCCAAGGAATTAGCAAATGTTTTTCTAATTTAGTTTGAGGTGATCTTTGTAAATTATAACAAATCATGTAGGTGTCCAAAAATTGTGAAACAAATTTTGTTATGTTCCTAAAATTGTGCTTTATCTGTTAATTATTGTAGGAATTTTTGTGATAAATTGATGATAGCTTTAGTCTTGAAATTTTTATAGTAGCTTCATTGTATTATTGTGTGCTCACTATAATTTTTTGTGGCTTTTAAATAGACTAAGCATTATGGTAGTTAAATGCTCTTTGTTTCAATATACATTAAATCATCAATAGAAATTAAGATATATCCTTCCTTTGTAAAGCTATGTTGTTGTTAGTTGAACCCAACACTTGCTTCGTAAAAAGATGATTGTTAGCTTAGTACCTTGGTCATTAGAGCTAGCTTAATAGCTTAGTATGTGTATTCTTAGTCTAAGAGTTATTGTTGCCTAAATGCTAAGTGTTGCATCATCATCGCATGCATGTAGAGAACGAGCTGGCGGAGATCGTGACCACCAACGATCACGAGTTCGAGGAGATCATCGAGGAGTACGAGGAGGAGATTCTCGTATAGAAGGAGGTCCCGGAGCTGCCACTGACTAACTCAGCTGACACCGCGCCTGCCCAAGGCAAGCCCCGGTGCATAACCCCTTATTTTTGATAATCATTGTTTATATATGTTATGTGCATTTACGTTACAGGAATTTTATAGAAATCACATGCATAGATATACCTGTCCTAAGAGTCTTACTAGTAGATGCTATGCTTAGGTCTACCGTTGCTCACAATAGTGGATTATTATTACTCTCACAATAAAATGATGAAAGAAAAAATGGAGACCGAACAGGGATATGTATGGATATTGGTGGGTGTAACAGGTTATGTCCCGCGCCCAATGGGGCTTAGCTTGGTTACACTGTTTTTCCTATTCGTGTCGATTAAGGACCGTCCGTTCCTGTGGATGGTAGTCAGGTCACAGACTTATTATCCTGAGCACATACTTACTTATGGGAGCGAGAAGGCTCGTTACGCTCTTGTCGTGGGTTCTGGCTCTTTCCGGACCGACTGATTGGAGGCGGAAAAAGGTGGAGGTCTAAGTACCATGTTGAGACCGGGTCTCAAGTGTGGGGGCTTGGAGTCCAAGTTTGAACGGGGACCTGGACCCCGTGATAGGAGTGGAATGGGTTAGTCTTGCTTGTGCCTGGGGCACAAGCGGGGCATGTGTTTTGGGGTACCCAACTAGGATACATTGGTTCGCGAATCGCCATTTCTGTGAGACGGTACAACTTGGCTATGGTCTAGCACCATAGTAAGAACTGAAAGATGAAAGATGGTGAAATGGTTTTGATTGCTTAACCCTTGCTTGAAAGTAGAATATGTGCTTATCTAGAATGTTTAGCTAATGAAGTAATCATGACTGCTAATCAAACTTGACCCTAAGAACGTACTATTAGTAATGCTCTTTCGCAAACAAAGGAAAACAACAAACCATATTGCCTATCATATCCCTGGGAGTCGGGAGACTATTCCCACTAGTCGGGTCAGTCTTGTGAGTACATTGTGTACTCAGAGTTTATTTACCCTTATTGCAGGTGCAGTTTGAGAAGTAGCTCTTGTGTGGAGGATTCTTCTGGTGGGCACAGACGGATCCCTATATTGTTTTCGCTAGATGTTTATTTTTATTTTGTTGTTTAATTATCCCACTCTGAACTCTGGTACTGTAATAAATAATTTCTAAAAACTCTTGTTGTATGAAATGGACTAAGTATTGTAAACTTGTACTCATTATTGCATTCTGGATGTAAAACGTGGATTGTTTTGAGTTGTCCCTTGGGGTGTGCCTGACGGAACTGACCGATGTAGCTTATTTTCGAGGTGCTTAGTGTCTAGTAGAAGATGAGCATCTTCGAAAACGTGTTATTTCGGGTGGTTCTGCCATAAGAGAGGACAATTAGCTACATCTAGCATTTGAACTGAATCAGCTAAGCCATCTTTTTTTTTTTGAGAAGAATTTTATAAGACATCTAGCATAGCATCCTTCACACGTCCAAGGAGTTCCATCTCCGGCCCATATAATTCCACTTCTTTTTGTTTACGGTCCACGGCCCGGTTGACTAGCAGTGTAGCACGAGCCCAAGTACGCGCCCACTGCCCAGATAGCTTTGCCTCGCGCGAGACTCCGTCCCCGAACCTCCGAAAAAACTTCAGAGGTTCAAATGGCGGCGGCGGAGAAGCCAGCGGCGGTGCGGCGAGCGGAGGAGTTGGTGGAGAGGGAGATGGGCGGGCGCGACGCCTCCCACGACGCCGCGCACGCGCTCCGCGTGCGGGACCTCGCGCTCTCGCTCGCAGCCGAAGAGGGCCTCTCCGCCCCCGACCGCCTCCTCACCGTAACTAACCACTGGCTCGCCTCTCCTTCGTTTCTCCTCATCGTGCTGTCCCGGCGCGGAGAGTTTCCCGGTTTTCTGATGCACATGCCGTTTGGTTGCTCCAGGTGGAACTGACCGCTCTCCTGCACGACGTTGGTAACTCCTTACACCCCAAATTACCCTTTAGGGTTTGTTCGGATGCGCATGTATTCGTCTCAGTCCACATGTGTTGAAGTTGATTGGAGTGAAATTAAACTAAGTTCAATTCCAATCCACTCCAACACATGTGGATTGAAGTGGATACACATGCATCCAAACTAAGGCCTTATCAATTTCATTTGCTTAACCTCTGCAATCCATTTGAGTATGACTAATTTCTTTTTTTTTTGTGTAGGAGATTACAAGTATACCAAGTAAGGGCGTAAGGGAGCTTGTAGTGTTTTGTTAAGTTCATTCTTTTGTTTTCCAAAGAGTGGAAGGAAGTTGAATTAGAGTTAGCAGAACCCTTTGTGCTGTAGAGACCGTGCATTAGTGATAGACTGTTGGCTGTGTTGAGGAGCGAGTTTGATCTTTCGTATGTGATGAATTGATTACATAATTGGATATTGGGTAGGAACAATGTGGAGGATATGAGCGTCATTGAGACGTTTCTTCAAGAGGTAGGATCGGATGAAGCCCAGAAGGATGAAATAGTGGCGATTATTAAGGGGATGGGTGAGATATTCACTTATTCAGTTATTTGTGGATATGCATATGTACGAAATTTTTGTTCGACAACAGATCTCATTGGGGGCACAGTCTAGTTCAAACAGTTCATTTCTGTTGCTTATTCCTCTTTGACATGCATGTGTCCATTTTATTATGATCTCAGATTATTTATCTTCATCCACTTGTTCCTTCACTTATATTGCTGCAGAAAATTTTAATTCATTATGCCCTTTGCTAAGATACCTGTTTGCTGTTACATCATCTGAATACCCCCAAGTACCTCACATGAAAAAGGAACATCCATAAATACACTTAATGTATCATTGTTAGTTCCTAGTGAATCATTCTTGCAATTATGCTTGCAAAATGTCTTTCTAACCCTTTAATAAACTGCAGGGTTCAAAAACGAAGTTTTGAATAAATCTATTGTTGAGCCCACTTTAGAGTTTGCAATTGTACAAGACGCAGATCGCCTGGATGCAATTGGGGCAATTGGTAAGTACTTAAGTGGAGTTTTAAATTCTGTATGATCCGAATTTCTTTTAACAGTTATAATTATGCAAACTCTGTTTGTACCCAACCTTTTCCAGGTCCGTTTCTTCCTATGTTTGTCTGAATTCTGCTGGAACAAATCCGCTGAATGTTTCTTTCACTATTAGGTTTTACCAAATAGACTGTTGTCGGAAAATAGCAGTATGCGTATCTCTACAAGCATTGCAAACCAATAGTATAGCTTCCTGACTCCTACTTAGGCACTCCATCAACTTCTCTTAGGGCTGTCATGCATATTTCATTTGTCTCAGCACTTGTCTTCTAACAGCATTTACTTCCTGTAGCTCTTCACCTATCTGATATTCTGTGATATGCTAATCGCAATAGTGTACCACCAGCCAGACGAATCTTGAACCTGGTAGCATGTAGATGCGAATGTATGTTAACTTATGCAACTCTTAAACTTGAAGATGGCTAGAAGAGCTAAAGCAGGGAAAATATAAGACGAAACCTCTGCTATTGTTCTCTACTAGTTTTCTTGTTGTCTTGACCCAATAAGTGCTTATAAATTTTCTACTTATATGCATTATATGGGGAAAGAAAACCAAAGATGCACATATTTTTGGCTACCTTTGTAGTTCAAATAAGAACTCTGTGTTTAGCCTTCTCATGTGATACATGTAGGTATTGCAAGATGTTTTACATATGGTGGGAGCAAGAACAGCGCATTACATGATCCTAGAATTCTTCCACGTGATAACTTGTCAAAGGAAAAGTACATGTCCAAGGAAGAGAATCAGACATCAATCAATCATTTTCACGAGAAGCTTTTTAAACTGAAGGACATGATGAAGACAGAGGTAATTATTCATCTTTTTAATAGAAGTCTTGTGACTGCTGCACGTTCATCTTGTATAAATTCAGGAAGAAAGCACATAATTTGTGATACATGTACACCTAATGAACCTATTAAGAGTTGTAGAGTGATTTTTGGTCTAGTTCGCTTCATTTTTCTGTTTGGGGGAAATTAGTTTGCTACTTTGCTTCATTTATTATGCACATAATTTGTGGGAATTAGATTTGCTTAGTCCTACTCCTGTTAGCGTGTATTGATGTCATGATTAACAGTCGCCTGTTATTTGTTCCCTATTCGATTTTTTATTATTGTATCATAGTATCAGGCTATTTTTATGCGTGTATCATAGTACCAGGCTAGGTTTACCCAGAAATACACTCATTCCCCTAGTTCACTGTGTGCATAGGCCGGGAGAAGGAGAGCTGAGAAAAGGCATAAGTTCATGGAGGACTTTGTGGCTGAATTCTACGAAGAGTGGAGTGGCAGGGGTTGAGGTTGAACAACCAGGTTTTGGGCTTGTGTGAGAGTGCAGTTGGCCAACCATTTCTCAACAACCCATGATGATGTTCGTCTACCTGACCTATTTTCTGCTGTGAAGTCAGGCAAATGAACAATGCAAAGCCTATTAGATTGGCTGAACAATCATACGGTCCTGTGATAAGCAGTCAACCCACTAGCAATTTCGTGTATGCCACTGGAGCTGGAGTACTTTGCCATGTCCAAGTAGGTCCTAGATGGCACTGAGTGCAGTTGATGTACCGCAAATTTATTCAAACAGATGCCATGGCATCTTGCTGCTGTTGTACTGAAATAATACTGCTACAATATACCGGTTACATCACCTGAAGGTTGAGTATCTGGCCATCACACACATACATATACATTTATACATAACGCAGAAGTTCTATACTACATGTAAACGAAACAAATGAAGTACATAATAACAGTATATATAGACTACAAAGAAAGAGACAAAATGAAAACACAGAAATCTTGTTCCACATCAGCACCAGCTTCCACTCACACAAAGTGGCACAGCGAAGAGTCCTGCTGCTTCCATGTCTTTCTTCAGTCTCTGAGCCTCATCATTGGCAGCAGGCTCGGCAGTCGGCACCACAGCTCAGAGCTTGGTCTTGTCTCTCTTGGTCAGCGTCACCTTGAGCCCGTGCTTCATGTACATGGTGAGCGCCAGC
Source organism: Miscanthus lutarioriparius (assembly GCA_904845875.1). Taxonomy (NCBI): domain Eukaryota; kingdom Viridiplantae; phylum Streptophyta; class Magnoliopsida; order Poales; family Poaceae; genus Miscanthus; species Miscanthus lutarioriparius. Next base: position 103,207,330 of record CAJGYO010000001.1, read on the forward strand.
TTGGGCGCGACGGGGTGGCCCTCGACGACGTGGACGCGGTAGCGGTGTAGGATGGAGGCGGCGGCAAACTTCATCTGGTAGTAGGCGAAGTCCTTGCCGAGGCACAGGCGCGGCCCGCCGTTGAAGGCGGTGAACTTGTAGGCGGACTCGCTCATGAAGCGGCCGTCCCGGAGCCACCGCTCCGGCTTGTACTCCCGGCAGTCGTCGCCCCAGATGCTCTCCATCCGCCCCATGGAGTACATGGCGTAGATCACCTTGGTGCCCTTCTTCAGCACCGTCCCGTCCGGGAACACCTCGTCCTCCACGACCTGTCAGCGTATTGCATCAGTACTGGAATTAGCAATTGTTATTTTTGAGGGAAAATTAGTAATTGTTATCAATATTTCAATACAGACATATGGTCTCAAATTGAAGTCCTATTTGCACAATACAAAATTAAGCTTACTTGATTTAGTTATCGGTGATCTGGTGCACCAATTAGCAACCTACTACTTACAAGGTAGTAGGAGTAGCTACTCTTAGATTTACTTGTTGCAAATAAGTAAATCACCTTTACGAGTCTAAGTTATTTCCCCCCAAATGTATTCATTTTCAATAAAGGGGTAGTTATAAACGAGTAAGATGGGTGCAGCTACTGACTGTAACTGAAAATTGGCCCAATAACAGGCGTCTTTATCAGGTCTTCAAGTCTTCACCGACAATATACACCCCAAAGAACATGTAGGCAACGTCTAGATGACCAACTTGCAACCTAAACTCCTGCCCACGTCCCTTTTTTTTCTCCTCTCTCACGGCACATCAACTTCAAGATGTGTTGAACCCATCACCCAATCAGAATCAGCCTATCATTAGTTCCGTGCATGATGCAGCTGGCCAGCTTCCAACTGTAGAGGATCTAGTGCATGCAGAGGAGTATCAGTGTAACACAGTGACAAGACTCTATCAACTCATTTTTGGTACTACTAACACCCAACCATAATATATCAAGAAATCAACCTCAGATTTCCTCCTCATGGCATTGTTTTATTGTGCACTTCTATATGTCAAATGCTTGATCTTTTGTTGTTGTTCAGATAACATGCATGTAATTTTATCATTGTTTAAAATTAAAATTATGTTTTGTCAATTGTCCTTTTAATTGCACTAGTTTATTGTGTAAGATTGTTGACTAAAAATTCAGGCACCTGAAATATATCAACTCTCACTACTGTGTTGGTGTAGGATGCAAATCTCTTTGTACCATTGGTGTCACTATTTTCACTTTACCATGGATTCCAATCAAATTTCCTAGCACGACAACCAGTCTATTTCATTTCTTGTTTTCTAGTGCCCAGGGGAATTGGTGTGGGCAGCTTCTACTTTTGCAATTCATGTAGATTGCATCTTCCAAGCCGTACCCGTACCTAGCTCACATGCAGACAGAGCCATCTACTCACACACTTGGGACTCGGCACTACAAGGACGAGTTAGTTTCACCGAACGACGACCACGGCAATACAAGACCGAAGCACTCCTCCATCCAAAATGTAGAACGCGTGCTCCTTTTATTTGCCACACTCGCTCTTGTTTTTCATTATGTTTGTTCAGCTACGTTCTAAAAAAGAACATACGCTTGTTTAGAATACAGGAATTTCAAACATGGCCTTAAGATCTTATTATGTTGTTGTATAATCTAGTGTAGTCTATCAAGCACATGCATATGTCGATGAATAATACAGTTTGTACGGGCATGCATGGTTTCAGTATGGGCGTGCTTGCGTACCTCCTTGTGGTCGACGGGGACGGACGGGTAGAGGCGGAGCGCCTCGGAGAGCGCGGCGTGGAGGTACTCCATCCGCTTCACCTCCTCGGGCCTGAACACCAGCTCCTCCTCCTCGACCTCCCTGCCTGCCTCCTTCCGCGCCGCCACCATCCCCTCGATCTCCTCCACGATCTTGGCCTCCACGCCGGGGTTCCTGCCGAGCAGCCAGAAGAACCACGCGAGCGCCACCGACGAGGTGTCGCGCCCGGCCAGGATGAAGTTGACGCAGATGTCGCGGAGGAACTTGTCCGTGTACGGGCGCCCGTCCTCGTCGCGCATCTTGGTGAACACGGTGAGCAAGTCCGACCTGCTGCGCCCGGCCGCCTCGGCGGTGGCTGCGGCCTCGGCGGCGAGCTCCTCCTTGCGCCTGCGGATCACGTCGTACGCGAACTCGTCGACGCCGGCCAGGCAGCGCTGGAGCACGCGCTCGTGCCCGACGCCGAGCGCGCGCATCGCGCGCCACACCGCGGTGGGCGTGATGAAGCGGATGGTAGTGGCCTCGGTGGCGTCCTCGAACGCCCGGGCGAACGGGATCTCGGGGAGGCCCGGGCGGAGGCAGCCCGGGTCGACGCCGAAGGCGATCATGCAGACGTTGTCGAACGTGAGGCGGAGGAGCACGTCCTGGAGGTCGACGGCGCCGGTGGTGGCCTCGGCGTCGGCCAGCACGGGGAGCAGCCGGCGGTGCACGAGCTCGACGAGCGAGCTGGCCGTGAGCGCGCGGAACTCGGCGGAGTGGAACTCGAGGCTGGCCGCCTTGCGCTGCCGCCTCCACACCTCGTCGTCGGCGCCGAAGATGCCATCGCCGAGGAGGTCCCCCACGGTGTCGCGGAAGTAGGGGCCCTTGGGGAAGCTCCCGAACCTGGTCTTGAGGAGGTGCTCCAGGTTGCGCGGGTCGGCGGTGACCACGCACTGGAGGTTGGTGAACCACGGCCCGCGGAACGTGAACGTGCCGCCGCGCGCCTTGAGCACGCCCGTGATCCACTCGTACATGTCGCTGCGGATGCCGAGGAGCAGGGACGGGAGCATGCCCACGAGCGGCCACGTCGGCAACCCCTGCGTGCGCCGCTGCCGCAGCGAGTGGATGGCCACGAAGATGGACGCGGCCACCAGCAGCTCCACCGTCTGCACCTCCGGGAGCAGGCCCGCCAGTCCGCCGCTGCCGGCACCGGCCGCCGCCGCAGCAGCAACCGTGGCGTTTTGCCAGACGGCGGTGTCCATGGCGCTCATGGATGGTGTTGGCGTAGGCTGCTGGGCAAAGAAAGGTGGTGGTGGCGGCTTGGCCTTGGCTTGTGAGTGCACTAGCTGTGTGAGTTTCTGGAGAGGGTTCCTGAGGGTGCTGCGATATATAGGCGTGTGCGTGTCTGATGCCGGCCGGTGTGGTTGCTAGCTTGATGGCAACAACATACATACGGGCCGTTTTGATTTGGTGAGCGGAAAGTCTTGAGAACGAAACTAGCTACTGTAACGTCCACGTCCGTAAACTCATTTTGTCACACACGCGTCCACGCTAAGCTCGGGGTGAAAACAGCTTAATCTCTACAACTAAAACGACCCAAATGGCATCGTTTTAGCCCCGCTTATCTCCGCTTAGCCGCGCTAACTGCCCCCGCTAAATACCGCCGCCTGCGCGCTTCGCCCAGCCACGGTCTCTCTGCCACGGAACTGCCGTCCGCGCACGACGCCATCCACCGCTTCGTCTCCCCACGACGCCGGCTGCCCCCACCACGCCTCCATTCCGGCACGAGCAGGGCGGATTCAACGGGGAAGGGGCCCTTCGATTCAGCTGCGATGGCCCTGCCCGGACATGGTGCGGCGCCGGCAGCGGTATCCGGCAAAGCCGTCCTATGCCCTGCGCCGATCCAGATTACGGCCGAGAAGATCCTCGGGAGGCCAGGGAGCGCCGGAAACCCAAGATCCACCCGCCCAAGCAGAAGAGACTCGTCGCCGCCGCCGCCGCTACCGCCTGCGCAGCCGGAGAGCGGTTCCATCTCCATGGTCGCCTCCTCTTCCTCCTCCACGGTAGAGATTTTTGCTCAAGCATTGAATGTTTAGATAATATCTGATGAGTATATCAATTGAGTATGCTTGACATATGTGATTTATGCGGTTAATTCATGTTCTACAAAGGAGCCCGAGGCTCGACTAGGGACGAAGGAGGCGGCAGTGGTGTGGGAAGCCGGACAAGCAAAGCGACTCTAAGTCATGGGCACGGCTCGCGCCCATGGGGACAGCCGGACAGCCAGAAGGAGGCGGCGGCGATTCAGCCACCTCGCGCACGCAGCGTGCCTTCCTCGTCGGCAGCAACGACTTCGTGAACAACTGCTACCTGGTGCCCTTCCCCGTGGCCATTGTTTCTGACATTTTGTATGTTTTTGTTTTTCCCACCATTTATATAGCTTCAGCTATAATGTGTGTTTCTCCCAATTGCCATTTGTCAGAAAACTAACAATATCATACAAAATCTGACAATTTAAGGAAACTGATTGCGTATTCTCATTTTGTACAGATTTCTGCTTCGAATAAAGGCAAAGATGTGTATAAAAGTTTGGGCGACGAGAGCCAATATCACATTCAACCTACATTAATGTTTGCAAAAAAAGGTTTTAATCTGAGGTTCAGCATGTACTATTTGATTAAGAGGTTTGGGGACCCTGCAAATTATTTTGGGATGGCTCCAACAAATTTCAGTTTCATCTGTTAATTAATTATATATAGAGGGATTCAGACTAATTAACTAGATGTGCCGCGCTCAACCAGGAGGGCCTCCTGGGCGTGCAGAGAGGGAGGGGCCTACTACTGCGATGGATACGGCGACATGAGGTTAGCCTTTTTCTAGGTAGAACCGAGCCTATTATCTATGCTTGGAAATCTGGAAGGGAACATACGATAAAGGACTTGTTGCCAGCTTTAAAAGGGAGATGTGAACTCAGAATTGCAGGCTATACCCCCAATCTCATGAAGGTATTTTTCGGCGAAAAACGTGTCAGTGCGTCGAGGCACACAGTAAGCCGGAATGATTTGCTTAGGATGAGCCCGGAGATCCGCTTGGCTTCAATCGCAGGACCCGTCGACCCTGCGAATTCCTCCCGAGGCGTGCCAGTCAATTTGACCTGCAATTGACAAGGAGAGAAAGTTTATCAGTAATTTAAGGTGGAATATGCCGGTCTTGCATAGACAGTTCCAAGTGTGCCGCTTCGGGAGCAGCCAGACGGGAAAAATCGACTAAATAGCCGATACGTGAAGAAATCGGCTGTTATGGACTGTGAAGCTCGTGGGTTGCGATTGATTTTATGTTGACAAGTATAATGCACGCAGATGTAAGTAAAATCATCAGCTAGGTGGATATTACCATTGTGAAGCATTGAGCCGATGAATCTAACGAGAAATGATATAACATGTGAATAAATCGACTGTTTAGTATACCCGGAGCCTAAGCATGAATCCTACTCAAGTACGACCCATTACAATCTTTAGTATAAAAGAAAACATTTCTAACTTAAGATAACTTGGACCCTAATCTTTCTCTTTTTTAGAGTCCGTCATGTATTTCCTGACGCTAACCGTAGCTCATTGTCGTTATCTGCTGACGTCATTCGAAGAGAGCCGATTCCAGTGCCGCATTTGAATTAGTTGATATCGATCCTTACACAATCGATTTCTTGATTGACACGATCTTAGAAGCTTCGAGTTCCCGCGTTTTTCTTCCAAAATTTTGGTGTAAACACATGCTCCCCTAATTTTGGGATAAAAATGATTTTATTCTAAAATTCCTATTTACCTGTTCACCACATCGCAGCCGTTTTATTCTAAGATATACGCGTGACTCCTGACTTCTCGGTCCGAGTTTTATATAATATCCCAACGGTATCTTTTTTAACTCACTCGAGCCATTTGCTTTCCCCTTCTTTCTCGAGCAAATCTTAACAGCCGACACCGTCATCGCCAAAGCCCCAACCCTACCAAATTCTCTGCCCTATCAAGCTTTTATTTTATCGGTCGACATCCCTAAGGTATGCTTTCAAGTTCCCATTCTCTAAGTATCGGTCACTCTCATGCATTTCCCTTATTCTCAAATTTATTTTATCTGATTTCTAGGAAATGGGGAACGAAATCTTGATTCCATCGGCTGTTGCTCCCAATGTCTATTTTCTTGGGCCTATGGGTGACCCTAATCTATCTAATTTTATCCGTCAAGAAATCAACCAAATCCTCTTCAAATAATCTGTAGTGGATTCGCCTTCCTAGAACATCAAAACTCCCTTCAGGAACTAGCCCAAAATGCCTAGGGGGTGGAGAGACTAGTTTCGTAGGGTATTCGAGAAAAAAGCTAGAGATTGGAAGATTTATGACTTGAATCAATGCTTGACACTTTCGTTGTCTGGAATGAAGAGGAACGATTCACTCCTAATTTCTGCATCTTATTTCTGGTCCAATACCCTGAATGCTTTCGTTTTTTGTCACGGTCCAATGACTATCACTTTAGCCGATGTTTATATATTGACCGGCCTTAAAATAACTGGATCAGTGCAACCTTATGATTATTTAAGTGCTGGTTCCAAGAAACTAGCCAAAATATCAGACTACACAGGATGGACAAGCTATATTCTAAACCATATTGGAGACAGATCAGCTGTTAGCGAAAGAGAATATGTGGCTTTTCTGAATATGTGGCTAGAAAGATTCATCTTCTGTGGGTCATCTTGTGGTCCGACTTACGATCATAAACTTATGGCAGAGCATCTATGAAAGCTCTAGTTTGATTTTGGTTAATTGATGAAACCCTAAGTGCTAACCTAGTTTATCAAAGTGATTATGAGATAGGTAGCACTACTCCAAGTGATGAAGAAATGGCGAAGATCATGACGATGGTAATGGCATGGTGATGATCAAATGCTTAAACTTAGAAAAGAAGAAAGAGAAAAACAAAAGGCTCAAGGCAAAGGTATAAACTGTAGGAGCCATTTTGTTTTAGTGATCGAGACACTTAACGAGTGTGATCACATTTAGGATAGATAACCGTACTATTAAGAGGAGTGAAACTCGTATCGAAATGCGGTTGTCAAAGTACCACTAGATGTTCTAACTCATTGCATATGCATTTAGGATCTAGTGTATCACTAACACCCTTGAAAATGTTTATGAAAATATGCTAACACATGTGCACAAGGTGATACACTTGGTGGCTAGCATATTTGAGCAAGGGTGATGGAGATAGAGAAGAAAGGAACTCAGTCTCACTGTTTTCACTGTGACCGGACGCTGGTCTTGGGTGGACCGGCGCGTCCGGTCAGGCGTGGCAGAGAAGACGCCAGTGTCAGTGATGCACCGGACACTGGGTCTAAATTGATCGGACGCTAAATGTCTAGGTTCGATCGAACTGACCAGTCAGCACTGTGTCTAGGATATTACACCGGACGTTGTTCTGTGTCCGGTCGAGGAGGACCGGACGCGTCCGATCGAAGAAAACCCGGTTTGGGACCTTACTGTAAACGATCGGACGCTGGGGTTGAGCGTCCGATCAGTTTTGCTGGAGCGTCCGGTCAGAATATAGCCATTGTGATTTGGCGGCTCAGTTTGAAATCAGAATGACACGTGACTTACATCTGTGGACCGGACGCTGGTCCAGGGTCCGGTCAGAGTGATCGGTGCATCCGGTCAGCACGCGTTTTGCCCAGTGAAGGGGTATAACGGTTCTATTTCGTGGGGGCTTCTATTTAAGCCCCATGGCCGGCTCAAGCTCACCATCTAGCACATTTTCATGAACCTAGCATACTTGTGAGCTTAGCAAAAGTTCTCCCACTCATCTCCATCACTGATCCATCATCATTGTGAGATTGGGATAGAATCCAAGTGCATTGCTTGAGGGATTGCATCTAGAGGCACTTGGCATTCGTGTTGCGCTGTGGATTTTGCTTGTTTCTCTTGGTGGTTGCCAGCACCTAGACGGCTTGGAGCAGCGGTGGAGGATTGGAACGAGTTGGTGATTGTTCGTGGCCATCGCCGGTGATTGTAAGGGGAGTTGTACCTTCCCCGGCGGAGTGCCGAAAGGTAACTCTAGTAAATTACTCATGTCATTGAGTTACCTCACTTGTGGGTCAGTTCTTGCGGTGTCCTATCATGTGGACGAGGTTTGTGGAATACCTCTTAGCCGCTGAACCACCAAGTGTTGGTCGACACAACAGGGACGTAGCGTGTTGGCAAGCACGTGAACCTCGGAAGAAAATCGAGTGTCTCTTGTCTTTAGCATTCTCCCGGTGATTGGATATATATTCATCTTGTGATTGATTCATCCCTTACACGGTGGTATAATCACCCTACTCACTTATTTACTTTCTTGCAAACTAGTTGATACAAGCTCTTTAGTGTAATTAGAATTGAGAGCTTGCTTCATTATTTACATTCATCTAGTTGAGCTCTTTAGAGTAGCAAGATTGAGAGCTCTTAGTGAGTAGTTACATAGCAAGTTTGTGTGCCTAATCATTGCAACTAGAATTGTTGGATAGGTGGCTTGCAACCCTTGTAGAGCTAGAGCAAGTTTGCATTACGCCATTTGTCATACTAATCAAATTGCTCTAGTTAATTTGTAGTTTTTAAATAGGCTATTCACCCCCCTCTAGCCATATTAGGACCTTTCAAGTGGTATCAGAGCCGTGGTCACCGTGTGATTAAAGGCTTAACAACCTCGGTGTCAAATTATGGCTCAAGTTGTGTTCAACCATGTGGGGGGGGGGGCAAACCACCTTTCTTTGATGGCACAAGCTATGGTTATTGGAAGAGAAAGATAAGGGTGTATCTTGGTTCAATCAATGATCAAGTATGGGATGTAATCGAGAATGATTATGCTATCATTGATCCCGACAATCCCACCAACTAAGATAAGTCCAACAAGCAATGCAATACAATGGCCCTCAACACCTTATACAATGCCATTGATCCAAAGGTGTTTGAGCAAATCAAGGATTGTGAAAGAGCAAATGAAGTGTGGAGGAGATTGAAGGAAACATATGAGGGCACACCGGCGGTGAAGAGTGCCAAGTTGTATATTCTCAAAGACAAGTTGACAAGCTTCAAGATGAAGGAAGATGAGAGCATTCCGGAGATGTTTCATCGATTACAAGTGATTGTCAATGACTTGAAGGCCTTGGGAGAGAAGATCAAGGATGATGATGTCTCTCATCGATTCTTGATGTGCCTACCTCCAAGGTTTGAGATGTTGAGATTGCTTATCATAAGAGGAGGATTAAAGGATATCACCCCCAACTAAGTACTAGGTGATGTCATGACACAAGAGACATACCGTGTGGAAAGGGAAGGGGATGACAAGGAAGATAAGAAGGAAGAAGAAGACAAGAAGAAGAAAAGCATAGCATTCAAGGCTAGTTCATCATCATACAAAAACAAGGGCAAGTCCAAGAAAGAATCAAGTGATGATGAAGATCTAAGTGATATTGATGATGAGGCTATGGCTCTCTTTGTGCGCAAGATGGGCAAGTTCCTGAAGAAGAAGGGCTATGGAGCAAGAAAAAGAAGAGATCACATAAAGAGCAAAGAATATGTGAGAAGATGCTACAATTGCAAGAGCCCCGATTATGTTGTAGCAAATTGTCCTTACAATAGTGACAATGATGAAGATGAGAAGAACAAACACAAGAAGGACAAGAAAGAAAAGAAGGAGAAGAAGGAGAAGAGAATGACCTTTCAAAAGAAGAAGAAGGGTGGAGGCTATGTGGTCACATGGGATAGTGATGGCTCATCATATAGCGATAGCTCTAGTGATGATGACAAGAAATCTATCAAGAGAGTACTAGCAAGCATCGCCATCAACAACAAGCTCTCCATCTTCGACACTCCATCGACATGCCTCATGGCAAAGCCTACCAAGGTAAAATATGATGAGAGTGATGATGATGAATGTGAAAGTGATTCTTATAGGAATGATAATAATGATGACGATGAGGAGTACTCCAAGGAGGAGCTCTTGGACATGTGTGAGCAAGTGCACGCTTGCAATGAGATGAAGAGAAAGGAGTGCAAAGAATTACGTAAGAAAGTAAAATTTCTTGAGCAATCCTTTGATGAGCTCTTTGCCACTCATGAGAGGCTAAGGGAAGCTCATGAGAAGCTTGGCAAATCTCACTCTAAGCTTGAAAAGGCTCACTCCTCTCTCATTGAGCAAGTCAAAGTGGAGGAAGCCAAGAAGGAGCAAGTGATAATTACATTTGATGTGGGACTAACATGTGATCTTATTGATGAATCTATTCATGAACCCATTATTATTGCTCCTACTAACACTTCTTGTAGCACTACCCTTTCCACTCCACCTATAAATGATGCATCACTAAAGGTGGAAAATGAGACCCTCAAGAAGGAGGTGAATGAGCTCACTCGTGCCTTACGCAAAGCCTATGGTGGAGATGCCCGCTTGCTAAAGTGCTTGGGTAGCCAAAGATTTTCTCTCAACAAAGAGGGATTGGGCTATACCCCCAAGAAAGGCAAAGCGGCCTTTGTCACTCCCAAAGCTAGCTTTGTGAAGGGCAATGGTCGGTTTTGCAATAGATGCAAGCAAGTTGGGCATGTAGAGCAATATTGCAAGATTAACAAGAACAAGCTACCTAACGTATCCTCAATCAAATTTGATTCTTGTTACATGCTTCTTAATTGTGCTAATAGTGTGAAGGCTAAGTTCATTGGTACACCAATTGTGGGCCCAAAGAAGAAGGCCATTTGGGTACCAAAGACCTTGGTAACTAACCTACAAGGACCCAAGCAAGTTTGGGTACCTAAAAAGAATTGATCTTCTTTTGTAGGTCAATTATAAAGTCGGAGGAAGGCATTGGGTACTTGATAGTGGGTGCACACAACACATGATCGGTGATCGAAGATTGTTCAATTCAATCAATGAAAACAAGAGCAATGGGATTGATAGTATCACATTTTGTGACAATGGAAAAGGCAAGGTCAAAGGGCTTGGTAAGATTACAATATCCAATGACTTGAGCATTTCCAATGTGCTACTAGTAGAGAGCTTGAACTTCAACCTTTTGTCGGTAGCTCAATTGTGTGATCTTGGTTTCAAGTGCATATTTGGTGTGGATGATGTAGAAATCATAAATGTAGATGGCTCAAACTTGATATTCAAAGGGTTTAGATATGAGAATCTATACTTAGTGGATTTCAATGCTAGAGAAGCACAATTGTCAACATGTTTGATCACTAAGTCTAGCTTGGGGTGGTTATGGCATAGAAGGCTTGGTCATGTTGGAATGAAACAATTGAACAAGTTAATCAAGCATGACTTAGTTAGAGGCTTGAAAGATGTCACTTTTGAAAAGGATAAGCTATGTAGTGCATGTCAAGCCGGAAAGCAAGTTGGTAATACACATCCTAAGAAGAGCATGATGAGCACATCTAAGGCATTTGAGTTGATGCACATGGACTTGTTTGGACCAACCACATACACTAGCATCGGTGGAAATAAGTATGGATTTGTGATTGTGGATGATTTCACTAGATACACATGGGTGTTCTTTCTTGTTGATAAGAGTGATGTGTTTGCAACCTTCAAATCATTTGTCAAAGGCATTCACAATGAGTTTGAAGTAACCATCAAGAAAGTAAGAAGTGACAATGGAAGTGAATTCAAGAATACAAGAATTGATGAGTTGTGTGATGAATTTGGAATCAAACATCAATTCTTGGCCAAGTATACTCCTCAATCCAATGGCTTAGTTGAAAGAAAGAATAGAATCTTGATTGATATGGCAAGATCAATGTTGAGTGAGTACAATGTGAGTCATTCATTTTGGGCCGAAGCAATCAACATGGCTTGCTACTATAGCAACCGACTCTATTGTCACCCCATGATGGAGAAGACACCATATGAGCTATTGAATAAAAGAAAGCCAAACATAGCATACTTTCGGGTCTTTGGATGCAAATGCTACATATTGAAGAAATGCACTAGATTGAGCAAGTTTGAAAAGAAATATGATGAAGGCTTCTTGCTTGGTTACTCCACTACTAGCAAAGCTTATAGAGTTTGGAATTTGGCTAGTGGTACCCTTGAGGAGGTTCATGATGTAGAGTTTGATGAAACTAATGGTTCCCAGGAGGAAGATGAGAATCTAGATGATGTGAGAGGCACTCAATTGGTCAATGCAATGAAGAACATGGACATTGGTGAGATAAGGCCTAAAGAGGTGATTGATGTTGAAGATGACAAGAATCAAGTGCTCCCTAACTCAAATGTGCAAGCTAGTGGTTCTCATGATAAGATTCAAGCAAGTACTAGTGATGGCAATGTGCAAAATCAACAACAAGTGGCTAGTTCATCATCTCAACCAAGTGATCAATCAAATGCTAGCAATCAAATGCAAGTGCTCCAACCAACCAATGTTGCAAGAGATCATCCATTGGACACTATTATTGGTGATATTTCAAGGGGAGTGCAAACTAGATCAAGATTGGCTTCATTTTGTGAGCATTTCTCATTTGTGTCATCCATTGAACCTAAGAAGATAGATGAAACTTTGAATGATGTTGATTGGGTCAATGCCATGCATGAAGAGCTAAACAACTTCACAAGAAACCAAGTATGGGAGTTAGTTGAGAGACCTAAGGGTCATAATGTGATTGGAACCAAGTGGGTCTTTCGGAACAAGCAAGATCAAGATGGGATAGTAATAAGGAACAAAGCAAGATTAGTGGCTCAAGGTTACACTCAAGTTGAAGGTCTTGACTTTGGAGAAACATATGCCCCGGTTGCAAGATTGAAAGCAATTAGGATCTTGTTAGCCTATGCTTGTGCCCACAACATCAAGTTGTACCAAATGGATGTAAAGAGTGTATTTCTCAATGGGTACATCAATGAGCTTATGTATGTTGAGCAACCTCCCGGTTTTGAAGATGAGATGAAACCCAACCATGTGTACAAGTTGAGAAAGGCTTTGTATGGACTAAAACAAGCACCTAGAGCATGGTATGAGAGATTGAGGGATTTCCTACTCTCTAAGGGATTCAAGATGGGAAAGGTTGACACCACTCTCTTCACCAAGAAGCTTGGAAATAACTTGTTTGTGATGCAAATCTATGTTGATGATATCATCTTTGGGTCAACAAATCAAGAATTTTGTGAAGAGTTTGGTAAAATGATGGCAAGTGAGTTTGAGATGTCCATGATTGGAGAGCTTAGCTACTTCCTTGGTCTTCAAATCAAGCAAATGAAGTATGGCACATTTGTGAGTCAAGGCAAGTATATCAAGGACATGCTCAAGAAGTTTGGAATGGATGACGCTAAAGCTATTAGTACACCAATGGGGACAAGTGGAAGCTTGGATAGTGATGTTAGTGGCAACATGGTGGATCAAAAGTTGTATCGGTCTATGATTGGAAGCCTACTCTATGTGACCGCATCAAGGCCGGATGTGATGTTTAGTGTATGCATGTGTGCTAGATTTTAAGCCTCACCAAGAGAAAGTCATTTGAAGGCAACAAAGAGAATATTGAGGTACTTGAAGCATATACAAAATGTTGGATTGTGGTATCCCAAAGGAGCAAGATTTGAGTTGATTGGATATTCGGACTCCGATTATGCGGGATGCAAAGTTGAAAGAAAGAGCACATCGGGCACGTGTCAACTATTGGGAAGATCACTTGTATCTTAGTCATCAAAGAAGCAAAATAGTGTAGCACTTTCAACCACCAAAGCGGAGTACATTTCGGCCGGTAGTTGTTGTGCTCAATTACTTTGGATGAAGGCTACTTTGAATGACTTCGAAATCAAGTTCAAGCAAGTGCCATTGCTATGTGACAATGAGAGTGCCGTAAAGCTCACCAACAACCCGGTTCAACACTCAAGAACAAAACATATTGATGTTCACCATCATTTCATAAGAGATCACCAACAAAAAGGGGACATTTGCATTGAGAGTGTGGGCACCGAAGATCAACTTGCCGATATCTTCACCAAGCCACTTGATGAGAAGAGATTTTGCAAGCTAAGGAATGAATTGAACATACTTGACTTCTCCAATATGTGTTGATGCACCCCCATTATATGACATGCCTCTGCTTCGAGCAATTTGAAGGTAAAAGTTGATTGGCATGGCATACATTCTTGCTAAGGACATGTTTAGTGCATCTAGACATATTTCACATTTAAATAGGCTCATTCATAAAAATCAAATGAATTTGATGCTTGTATGGTACCACTATTGCTTGTATGTTTGAAATAATCTAGTGGTAGCATATGACATGTTTATGGGCTTGTAAACCTAGTGTTTGATCTAAAAGACAAACTCTAAGTGTTTAACTGAATATGGTACAAGATAACCCTTATTGGAGGTGTGAAGAAGCTTGTCCTTGGATCAAACCGAGTTAAATATCTTTTCTAAGTAATCTATATTGAACCAAATTGGAAAATGATCCTCATTTCATATGGTTTCACCCCAACCTATCTATAATTTGAGCTCACATTTGTGCTAATTGTTAACATCGATAAAACTACCCTATCTCTATTTTAAGCCTTTGTGGTCATTGATGACAAAGGGGGAGAGAGTTCACAAAGATAGTAAGATAGGGGGAGAGAAATATGACAAAGAAATTGGAACAATTAAAATTTTTGAGCACACAAGTAGGGGGAGCAAGCTCATGAACTTGTATGTTGCATTTGAATGTGTATTTCATATATTTGAATTGCATAGCACAAGTATTAAATTTCAATATCCATGCTTGTGTGATGTATGTTAATTGTAAGCTCGAATGATGAAATGAAAATCTAGCATACATAGGCTACCTAGTGATTTCATTTTTAAAATAGCATCTCCAAGTGGTATCTAGCTAACCATGGTGCTTCAAGTATATCCAAGTGGTATCTAGCTAGCAATGGTGCTAAGGATGGTATATTGGTGCACTCTGATTGGTATCACGCTTCAAAGGTCCATCTCTTATACCTTAGCATCATTTGGCAGAAATTGACTCCTACACTTCCTATCAAAGCATATGTGAAAGCTACAATCCAAACTCTTAGCACATATGTAGGGGGAGCAATTGCTACTATTTGGAGTTTATGAAACTTGTCCATATTCTTTTACACATTGTGAATATGCTTGGACAAGCAACATGGACTCAATTGAATTTCAATTCATATCTTTGTATAAGAGTTGTCATCAATTACCAAAAAAGGGGAGATTGAGCTCTAGTTTGGTTTTGGTTAATTGATGAAACCCTAAGTGCTAACCTAGTTTATCAAAGTGATTATGAGATAGGTAGCACTACTCCAAGTGATGAAGAAATGACGAAGATCATGACGATGGTAATGGCATGGTGATGATCAAATGCTTGAACTTAGAAAAGAAGAAAGAGAAAAACAAAAGGCTCAAGGCAAATGTATAAACTGTAGGAGCCATTTTGTTTTAGTGATCGAGACACTTAGCGAGTGTGATCACATTTAGGATAGATAACCGTACTATTAAGAGGAGTGAAACTCGTATCGAAATGTGGTTGTCAAAGTGCCACTAGATGTTCTAACTCATTGCATATGCATTTAGGATCTAGTGGATCACTAGCACCCTTGAAAATGTTTGTGAAAATATGCTAACACATGTGCACAAGGTGATACACTTGGTGGCTAGCACATTTGAGCAAGGGTGATGAAGATAGAGAAGAAAGGAACTCAGTCTCACTATTTTCACTGTGACCGGACGCTGGTCTTGGGTGGACCAGCGCGTCCGGTCAGGTGTGGCAGAGAAGACACCAGTGTCGGTGATGCACCGGACGCTGGGTCTAAATTGACCGGACGCTAAATGTCTAGGTCCGGTCGAACTGACGAGTCAGCACTGTGTCTAGGATATTACACCAGACGCTGTTCTATGTCCGGTCAAGGAGGACCGGACGCGTCCGGTCGAAGAAAACCCGGTTTGGGACCTTACTGTAAATGACCGGACGCTGGGGTTGAGCGTCCGATCAGTTTTGCCGGAGCGTCCGGTCAGAATATAGCCGTTGTGATCTGGCGGCTTAGTTTGAAATCAGAATGACACGTGACTTACATCTGTGGACCGGACGCTGGTCTAGGGTCCAGTCAGAATGATCGGTTCGTCCGGTCAGCACGCGTTTTGCCCAGTGAAGGGGTATAATGGCTCTATTTCGTGGGGCTTCTATTTAAGCCCCATGGCCGGCTCAAGCCCACCATCTAGCACATTTTCATGAACCTAGCATACTTGTGAGCTTAGCAAAAGTCCTTCCACTCATCTCCATCATTGATCCATCATCATTGTGAGATTAGGAGAGAATCCAAGTGTATTGCTTGAGGGATTGCATCTAGAGGCACTTGACATTCGTGTTGCGCTGCGGATTTCGCTTATTTCTCTTGGTGGTTGCCACCACCTAGACGGCTTGGAGCAGCGGTGGAGGATTGGCACGAGTTGGTGATTGTTCATGGCCATCTCCGGTGATTGTAAGGGGAGTTGTACCTTCCCCGGCGGAGTGCCGAAAGGTAACTCTAGTAAATTGCTCGTGTCATTGAGTTACCTCACTTGTGGGTCAGTTCTTGCGGTGTCCTATCATGTGGACGAGGTTTGTGAAACACCTCTTAGCCGCCGAACCACCAAGTGTTGGTCGACACAACGGGGACGTAGCGTGTTGGCAAGCACGTGAACCTCGGGAGAAAATCGAGTGTCTCTTGTCTTTGGCATTCTCCCGGTGATTGGATATATATTCATCTTGTGATTGGTTCATCCCCTACACGGCGGTATAATCACTCTACTCACTTATTTACTTTCTTGTAAACTAGTTGATACAAGCTCTTTAGTGTAATTAGAATTGAGAGCTTGCTTCATTATTTACATTCATCTAGTTGAGCTCTTTAGAGTAGCAAGATTGAGAGCTCTTAGTGAGTAGTTACATAGCAAGTTTGTGTGCCTAAGTAATCATTGCAACTAGAATTGTTGGATAGGTGGCTTGCAACCCTTGTAGAGCTAGAGCAAGTTTGCATTACGCCATTTGTCATACTAATCAAATTGCTCTAGTGGATTTGTAGTTTTCAAATAGGCTATTCACCCCCCCTCTAGCCATATTAGGACCTTTCAATCTAGCAGTAGGAGCTGATATTCCTCTTGAAAAGTATCTGTTAGGTGCTGCTTATCATCTGATGTACCAGGTAGCTGCCCAGTTGCTGAAGAATGAACCAGTGCATACTATTAGTAGCCCTTGGTGGTTGATACAGATATAGCTGAACCGTATATGCACAAGATTGTAAGGCCTGATCTCAGAAACCTAAGCTTTCCTTCCTCCAACTTTGATGAGGAATATAGAGGCGAAGAAGGAAGAACCCGCCAGTGCATGAGCTATGGTGAAGCTGCATCGGCCATAACAATTGCTGTCGATGTTGGCCATCTCTTCAAAAAGTTTTATAGAGGGTTTGATGTAGATATCCTGACTTGGCTACCCTAAGATGAGGATGAGAACAATGAGCTGGTCCTCCCATTCAAATTTCATTTTGAATCGGCTGTTCAGACAAAATGGTGGCTGTAATCTTCAATTCCTTTATCAAGCCCTGTGTTCTTTCAGCCGAATTTCGTCATGGCCACGACAAAATGTCTACGGGTTCCTTCCTTCCAGGCAACCTTCCAACCTATGAGTTTTACAACCCTTCTTTTGTAGCTCGTCAGTTTGGTCTTGGTCAACTGCCTCCTCAACTATTTTTCAAGGATATACTGAGGCCAAGAGAGGGTATCAGTGAAGTAATAGAAGCCTCCAGAGTTTTCCAACTAGGATCAGATTTTCCTTCTCTTTACTTGCATAACTGGACAAGAGTCAACTTCTCTTCCAATCTTTTTGACTCCTGGTGGCAAGAATGGCACTCCCATCTCTTCTATGGGCCGGTACATCCTAGATGCATAGCTCTGGATGAAGAGTTTGCTTCTAACAGTGAGGTAACTTGTCATTCCTTTTTTTAGATAAATTATTCGATGAATTCCCCTGCCAACTGTTCTAACAAACCTTTTTAGGACACCGAATTCGATCCCCCAAGCTTGGACAGGAAGGGGCATCCTATAGATTATCAGCCACCATGCCCAGTTTCAAGAATAGGATCAGCTGCACCTCCACTAAAAAAGCTGATAAAAATTCAAGCTGTCCCTACAATCGTAACGTATCAATCCTCAAAACATAAGACAGCCCAAGGGACAACCCAAAAAACTGTTACTGGGAAAAGACTTCGCAGAACGAGACCATCAGCTGCCTAGGTAAACAATTCATCTTTTCCTCAAAATGATATTTAACTTCTAATTCCCTTTTTTACAGTTATCAACCATTGCATCCTAATCGGCTCTGGGTGCGGAACTGTTGTCCCAGGCGTTTAATTCGGCATCAACTGAACCTTCATCGGTTGTTCCTCAGGAGAAGCCGATTTTGGTTGAGCCAACCGATGCTTCTAAGACTATAGAAGATGAGAACCTTTCCACTTCAATCCCTAATGTTGCCAAGGTATCTTCTCAAAATTCTTAATTTTATTCAATTTTCACCTTTCTATGACCATTTACCATGCCAGACATTTCTTGAGGATATATTCACGCAAGAGCAGGAGTCTGACAGTCTTCCTATTAAAAATGATCATGTTGTTGTTGACACCTAGACTATCGATTCTCCAGTTCAGCACACAACTGATGGTAAGAAAATCATATATCCATTTTATCCTTCTGCAACAATCATGAACTAAAAATCTTCCTTGATGTTTGTAGATACCAATATTGAGAGTTTAGAGCTGATTCAACCAGATACCATTATTGTATCATCAGCCGTTCCTTCTTCTTAGATGGAAGCTATCTCCGAGAAGGTACCATACTTACTTCATCATTTATATTATTATCAACTGATTCAATCCTTTTAACAAGATTTTTCTTACATACAGGTACTTAATCTTCCAGCTCCGAGCAACTCTTTCAATCTTGAAGAGTATCTAAATGAAGATGAAATCAGCTCATCAGCAGCCTCTTCTAAAGAAGCTCTATCAGAAGAGACCAGAAATCAGCTAAGGGATATATTGCCAATGCTTGAGAAGAATATAGCCTATTTAGTTCAAGTTGCGAATTTAATGCAAAGAGTCTCCTTGACTTTTAGGGATAATTCATCCCCGGTTTTTACCAAGGTCTTGTCATCTTTGTCCATCATTGAAGATCAAGCTCCAAAGGTGAAAAAGGCTCAAAGGAGACTGTCTAACCATGAAGCTTTACTGGACAAGAAAAACTCCAACGGGCAAGAGGTCAAAGAGCTGACACAGCTGATCGATGATTTAAAGAACTCCTCTCTCAGGATCGATCCAGAGCTGACCCAACTGGAAGCCAGGCGTGCAGAACTTGAGAAGGAACTGGAGAATGTGAAGGCTGCAATTGATCACCACAAGTCTAATCTGGCTCAAATACCCGATGCCATTAAGCAGAAGAAACAAGAACTGTTGGCCAAGGTCAGAGAAGGCAGGGTCATCTGCAGTAGCCTTGATGATATTCCTGGATCAGCCGAAGAAGACAAGCAACAAATCGCAGAAGTCGATGCTATCCGGCTAGAAGTATTGAAAGCAATCTAGGATGTTCTAGACTTGTAATCTACATATCAACATGTATCTTGTGAAGAATCAATGATAACCATATTTTCTATCGCCTCATTGTACTTCTTGTTTTGGCTAAAGAACCGATTTGAAAATAGCCGATTCCAGATTTCTAACCTTAATCCGATTAAGTCTGAAAACACGGCCATTATTAAGAGAACCCCTTCAACCTTTTGTCTTTAGTTATCAACGTCGCATTCTCTTTGGTATTAGTGCGGTGGCGTTTCGCCTCCTATTAACTGCGTTGCCTTTTACACGTCTCGAGACGTCCACCACCTCTCTTCGTGGTTACAAATACCAGCCGCGGGCTCCGGCCTCGAACACATCTATACTTGCAACTATTCCTGTTCCTTTGCACTTCTCTGCCCTCGCAAACTCTATAGCGGCTTTCTTCCCCTTCTCGTAGATCCAATCAAGCCTATGGCCGGTGAGGACAACCGAGGTAAACGCGTGGTGGAGGTTCCAGAGGACATGCCGATGAGCCAGCGCCTTCCTCGTATGAGGTGAGATCGATATTTTCTGCTCATGGCGATGAACTCTTCTAACTTGTTTATAGGTTCATCTTGAATGACAGCCTTCGTCATCTTCCTAGGTCCGACAAGCCCTCCGATGCTGCATCCTCTGCACCGAACTCGTCGTCGGACTCCTCCAATTCTTACAACGGTGATGACGCCCGATGTTTCCTCCGAGAGTGGAGGGCAGCCTAGGACCATTATTCTGAGGCAACTCAGGAAAACAACCAGCTTGAGTTCCGCCTCGGAGTCTCTCAAGCCATCCTTCATGCCACCAAGGAAGAGGCGAGCGCTGCTCGGGAGCGGCTGGCTGAGTTTGACGCCATGGTGGTGGGTAAGATGGATTCCAGGAACATCTTTATTCTGATTTCCACTATCTTTATCTTGATAGCTCTTCTGTTTCTGTGATCGCTAGTCCTGATGGTGCAGTTGGAGTCCCTCCAACTGGCGGCGAACGTGGCTACGGAGGCCGTCAACACTTCATGGCGTCCGTCATGGCACATCGGTGGTGCTGGCTGTGACATACGTCCAGACCGGGTACGAGCTCCATACCATGGAGACCGGTTTCCCGATGGGCGATGGCCTCGAGGAGCACGAGGACTTGATCGAGGAGTTCGTCGATGCAGCGAAGGCCATCGTGGACATCACATCCGCTCAGGATGTGGTAAACAATGTCTTCGATTAGTTTGTATTTGGGGCAAACTGATCAATGAATAAAATCTTCCATCTTTCTATGATTGTATCTGTGTACTTTCTACAGTGTCATGATTTTTCCTGTGTTTGTTTTTTGCTCTATAGGCGATACATCTCGTATCGGCTTTTCACCCTTTTGGGGTTAATTTTGAACTAAAGGCAATACCCTTTTGGTATCGGCTATTAGGGCTGATGACTGAACAAATCGGCTGTCAAGTGTTGATCCAAACGCTAGGATAATATTCCTTCAAACATTTTCCATTAATCGCTTCTTGACAGGTTGCACCAGAATTCTTCAGACCAAAGTTTAAATAATTGACTGATCTAGGCCAAGCATCTCATTAAGTAAAATAATCTTTAAATTTCCTTTAATAAATCTATCAACTCTGGCTTGTACTCAGGATCCAACTTAGCGCTTACGTACGTTGGCTTAGGCCCATCTCTAGAACCAATGTCTATCTCCTTTAATCCATCGGCCGACACAAAGCCATGTCTTCGCTTGCCACCTGTGCCATCTATTGGATTATCCATTAAAACAAACTCTCAGAGCCGATTGCTTGGATCGGCTGTTGGCTTTCATTATTGATCTTAATGAAGCATCCTTCCCACAGCTTGCCAGAAAAACACTCGAAAGTCTTCTAGCTCCCAATATACTGGATCGGCTGTTGCGATACTCACAAATTCATTAGCGTAAACCAGCTCAACATCATCTCCATGCCACTGAATCAAACATTGATGCATGGTTGATGGCACACAACAATTTGCATGAATCCAGTCATGACCAAAGAGTAGACTGTATGACCCTTTTCCATCAATGACGAAGAATGTAGTGAGCAAAGTTTTACTTCCGATTGTCAATTCGACGTTCATTGCCCCCTGGTCTTAGATGCATTATCTCCAAAATCTTTAAGCATCATATCAGTTTCAATTAAATCTCCTAGTCCCTTGCCAAGTTTACGAAAAGTGGTGTAAGGCATAAGATTGACAGAAGCACCTCCATCCACCAACATCTTGCTCATCGGTGAAAGGTCCTAATGGCTAGAGGGGGGGGTGAATAGCCTATTAAAAATTTCTACAACAACACTTAACAAATTGGTTAGACAATTATGAGGCGAAGCGAGTGTTGCGCTAGCCTACTAAAAATGCAAGCCACCTACCACAATTCTAGTTTATGTAGTTTCTATCCACACAATAACTATGTCACTACACTAAGTTAGGGTGCTCTCAAAGGCTAACTAAAGAGTCACACTAATCAAACTAACAAGCTCTCACAACTAGCTACACTAAAGAGCTTGATAACTAGTTTGCGGTAATGTAAAGAGAGTGAGCAAGATGGTTATACCACCGAGTCAAGGAGTGAACCAATCAATCACAAGAATGAATACCAATCACCTCATAATCAAATGATGACACAATGATTTTTTACCGAGGTTCACTTGCTTGCCGGCAAGCTAGTTCTTGTTGTGGCGATTCACTCACTTGGAGGTTCACGCGCTAATTGGCATCACACGCCAAACCCTCAATAGGGTGCCGCACAACCAACACAAGATGAGGATCACACAAGCCATGAGCAATCCACTAGAGTACCTTTTGGCTCTCCACCGGGGAAAGGTCAAGAACCCCTCACAATCACCACGATCGAAGTCGAAGACAATCACCAACCTCCGCTCGACGATCCTCGCTGCTCCAAGCCGTCTAGGTTGCGGCAACCACCAAGAGTAACAAGCGAATCCCGCAGCGAAACACGAACACCAAGTGCCTCTAGATGCAAACACTCAAGCAATGCACTTGGATTTACTCCTAATCTCACAAAGATGTTGAATCTATGATGGAGATGAGTGGGAGGGCTTTGGCTAAGCTCACAAGGTTGCTATGTCAATGCAAATGGCCAAGGGAGAGAGCTTGAGCCGGCCATGGGGCTTAAATAGAAGCCCCCACAAAATAGAGTCGTTTGCTCAATTATTGGGCTGACTGCGCATCGATCGGACGCGCTGCTCAAGTGCACCGGACTCTGCACCGGACGCACCGTTCGTGAATACCAGACGCATCCGGTAGGTAAACCGGATGCGTCCGGTCACTCCCAGACCGCCAGGTGTCTAGTTCAAACCAAAGTAGCCATTGCTGCCCACACTGGCTGTCGACCGGACGCTCAGACCGGACGCTGAAATAGAAATGACCGGACGCAGAGCTGCAGTGTCCGGCCGAGTCCAGAGAGTACCCGAGGCCGTTCGGACGCGTCTATTAGAAACTAACCGGACGCTGAGCCTCAGCGTTCGGTCGAGTCTAGTAAGCACCCACGGTTGACCAGACGCGTCCGGTCACTCCGGACCAGACGCTGCCAGCGTCTGATCAACTATTTCACCGAACAACGACTTTGCTGATTCACACCGGACGCGTCTAGTGTGGCGGCCGAACGTGTCTGGTCGTTGAGTTCGTCGTTAATACCGGACGTGTCCGGTCACTATACCGAACGCGTCCGGTCACTCTGTGACCAGCGCGACTAACTCCTTTTTCACCTCTATCTTTTTCACCCTTCCTCAAATGTGCCAACCACCAAATGTATCACCTTGTGCACATGTGTTAGCATATTTTCACAAATATTTTCAAGGGTGTTAGCACTCCACTAGATCTTAAATGCATATGTAATGAGTTAGAGCATCTAGTGGCACTTTGATAACCGTATTTCGATACGAGTTTCACCCCTCTTAATAGTACGACTATCGATCCTAAATATGATCACACTCACTAAGTGTCCCGATCACTAAAATAAAATGGCTCCTACACCTTATACCTTTGCCTTGAGCCTTTTGTTTTTCTCTTTCTTCTTTTCAAGTCCAAGCACTTGACCATCACCATGGCATCACCATCATTATGTCATGATCTTCATTCGCTTCACCACTTGGAATGTGCTACCTATCTCATGATCACTTGATAAACTAGGTTAGCACTTAGGGTTTCATCAATTCACCAAAACCAAACAAGAGCTTTCAATCTCTCCCTTTTTGATAATTGATGACAACCCTTTCACAAAGATATGAATTAAAATTCAATTGAATCCATGTTGCTTGTCTAAGCATATTTACTATGTGTAAAAGGATATGGACAAGTTTCATGAACCCCGTATGGTAGCAATTGCTCCCCTATATATGTGCTAAGAGTTTGGATTGTAGCTTGCACATACGCTTAGATAGGAAATATAGGAGACAAAGTCTATCAAATGATGCTAAGGTATAAAAGATGGATCTTTGAAGCGTGATACAATCGGAGTGCACCAATATACCATCCTTAGCATCATGGTTAGCTCTATACCACATGGAAATGAAATCAATAGATCACCTATGCATACTAGTTTTTCATTTCATCATTCAAACCTACAACTAGCATACACCACACAAGCATGGATATTGAAATTTAAAACTTGTGCCATGCAAGCAAACATATGAAATGCACATTCAAATGCACCATACAAGTTCATGAGCTTGCTCCCCCTACTTGTGTGCTCAAAATTTTAATTGATCCCCTTCCTTTGTCATATCTCTTCCCCTATTTCAAATTCTCCCCCTTGTTGTCATTTCATTATCTTAGTACACTAATATCTTTGTTTTTCTCCTCATGTACTAATATCACTAATATCTTTGTTTTTCTTCCCCTTTGTCATCAATGACCACAAAGGTTCAAAAAGTAGATGGGTTGAGATTATCAATGTCAATCAATGGGTTGAGGATTATTTTTCCAAATTTGGTTCAAACTAGAATATTTGCCAAAGATATTTAACTCGGTTTGATCCAAGGACAAACTTCTTCACTCCTCCAAATAAGGGTTATCTTGTACCATGTTGAGTTAAACACTTATAGCTCATTTTCTAGATTAAACACTAGGTTTACAAGCCCACAAACATGTCATATGCTACCACTAGATCAAAATAAGCATAGAAGCAATAGTGGTACCATATAATCATCAAATTCATTTGATTTTCATAAATGAGCCTATTAAATGTGAAAGATGTCTAGATGCACTAAGCATGTCCTTAGCAAGGATGTATGCCATACCAATCAACTTTTACCTTGTATTGCTCAAAGGAGAGGCATGTCATATGAGCGGGGTTGCATCAACACATATTTGAGAAAATCCAATATGTTCAACTCATTCCTTAGCTTCCAAAACCTTTTCTCATCCAATGGCTTGGTGAATATATCGGCAAGTTGATCTTCGGTGCCTACACTCTCAATGCAAATGTCCCCTTTTTGTTGGTGATCTCTTATGAAATGGTGGCGGACATCAATGTGCTTTGTTCTTGCATGTTGAACTGGATTGTTGGTCAACTTGATTGCACTCTCATTGTCACATAACAATGGCACTTTCTTGAACTTGATTCCAACGTCAGTCAAAGTGGCCTTCATCCAAAGTACTTGTGCACAACAACTACCGGTGGATATGTATTCGGCTTCGGCGGTTAATAATGCAACACTATTTTGCTTCTTTGATGACCATAAGACAAGTGATCTTCCCAATAATTGACATGTGCCCGAGGTGCTCTTCCTTTCAACCTTGCATCCCGCATAATCCGAGTCGGAGTAACCAACTAGCTCAAACTTTGCTCCTTTGGGATACCACAAACCAACATTTTGTGTATGCTTCAAGTACCTATTCTCTTTGTAGCCTTCAAATAACTTTCTCTTGGTGAGGATTGAAATCTTACACACACTAAACATGACATCTAGCCTTGATGCGGTTACATAGAGTAGGCATCCACTTGCTTGATTGCTTTCACTTGCTTGATCATTGGGTTGAGATGATGTACTAGCCACTTGATCTTGTTCATTTTTATGAGAGCCACTTGTACTAGCTTGATTTGTATCATCTTGCACATTTGAGTTAGAGAGCACTTACACTTGATCATCTTCATCATCATTCACTTGCCTAGGCCTCAATTCACCAACATCCATGTTCTTCATGGCATTTGAAAGTTGAATGCCTCTAACATCTTGATCCATGTTTTTCATGAGAGCTGCAGTGTCCGGCCGAGTCCAGAGAGTACCCGAGGCCGATCGGACGTGTCTGTTAGAAACTGATCGGACGCTGAGCCTCAACGTCCGGTTGAGTCCAGTAAGCACCCACAGTCGACCGGACGTGTCCGGTCACTCCGGACCAGACGCTGCCAGCGTCCGATCAACTGTTTCACCGAACATCGACTTTGCTGATTCACACCGGACGCGTCCAGTCCAGTCGCTGTGCTCGTCGTTAATACCGGACGTGTCCGGTCATCATACCGGACGTGTCCGGTCATCATACCGGACGCGTCCGGTCACTCTGTGGCCAGCGCGACTAACTCCTTTTCACCTCTATCTTCTTCATCCTTCCTCAAATGTGCCAACCACCAAGTGTATCACCTTGTGCACATGTGTTAGCATATTTTACATATAAAGCTTTTAAGTGCCAATGCTTGACTGGCTTATCGAATATAGCCTGTTGTATCACTGTCAACTTGGCAACTATTTCTTCATACTCCGATTCATTAAAATCTGAATAGACCTCTTGATCTGTTGGAGCCCTGAATTCTGACGGCAACAGAAAAGCCATTTAAATATTAGCCGATGGCTGACCCCTATCGGCTGTTTGTTTAGCACGCCACACTTGAGGTCTTCCAGATGCCCGAGACTGTTTTAGCTCTTTTTTCCTTAGGCGTTGCACCCTTCTTTTCTAGCTTCTCGTCAAACGTCCTGGACACCATTAGCCTTCCTGCCAAACATATTCTTCTTCATTATCTTCTTCTCCACAATCAGCCTAGTTTTGATCAACAACTCGGTTTCCAAACCGATCATGAATACTTCTATTTTTTAAGCGTCGATCCATATTATTATGATGATACTCATCTCAAGCATGGATAGACCGGCGGTTGGCTTGAGATTGTCTAAACTCCTAATATTGCTTACTGCACTCTGGGCAATTATTTCTAGTAGGCAATTTTAAACATTCATTCCAACAATATCTGAAGAAAGGACAATTTCAATGTGATTCAGCTTGCTTTCTTTCATACCTCTCTTTTTTTTGCTGACGCTGGTATTCTTGCTTTTCTAACCAACGCTAATAATACTTTTCTTTCTGTCGCTGCCATTTATTTAACAAAATTCGAGATGTAACACGCGGACGCCCTCCACGCGGGCGCGCGTGGCCTCGTAGCGGGTGTCGAGCGTGCCGCAGGTCGTCGAGCATGCCGGGAGTCGACGAGAGGAAGCCAAAACGAAATGAGGATGGGAAAATGGGAAAACGGACGACACAAAATCAAGCGTGGAGTCCAAAAGAAATTAAACAGTAGCACTGATAATCGAGACCCACAACACAGAGAAACAAACGGCGGTGGCAAGCACAAGCACACGATGCCCATCCAACAGACACAAAATTCGTGTGCCAACGAAAAAACAAAACACATGTGTGTTGTATAACATTTCTGTTTTAAAAATAATCCGGCCTTCAACACCGTACCCTCTTAATGACGTGGCAGTGCTCTTGCCTGTTGATTCCATTACATGGTTTTCTTTAATCTGCATGCTACTGCTGCGATGGATGTCGATGACGCAGTGTGTCTGGTGGAACGTCCTCCTTATTTCCTGTAGCTACGGTGGCCGACGATTTATCGCTGCGGGAGAAAACTGTAGACCAGGCCTTATTTCACTGACTGATGATGAAACATTGCTTGTCTACAAATATTGATCGATCGCCGTTAATGCAGAGCATCCGGATCACCCGTCCCGGACTGCCGCTGTCGCCCGCGACGAATCGGACACGCCATCCAACCGGTGGGGCGTACCGTGCGCAGGCGCACAGCCAACTCGATCGGACTCGCGGCGGCAGTTGTTAGAAAAATCGCGCGCCTGACGGCCCTGTCAGGGACGGCCGGACGGGGGAGGAGGAGGATGGCTGGTTGGTGGCCGAGCCGAGCGCCCGTGTCTCGCCCGCTCGCGCGTCCTGCCCTGATCGGTGCCATGCCCATGCTGGCCGGTGGTGGCGATCGACTGGCAAGTGCCGAGTGGTGACCAAACGCAACCACTGCCCCCTTGCCCAGCCACTGCATGGCGCCTCCGCCTCCGCGGCTCCTCGCCATCTCGCGTCGTGTCGGCGTCACGAACAGTTAGCGTGCGACCTCTAGTTGGCCGCGCCGAACCGCCCGTGGTTTCCGCTAGCTTTTACTGTTTTTTCCCACGCGTCCCGGCAAAAGGCCGCAGCCCGCATGCAGGTGACGCACGGGTCGCGGGGGTCGCTGAGCTAGATCGTGGAAACTCAAGTACTGCCGTCTCAAAGGCTGGAAGACGCTTGCAGTTACGTAGGTTATAGTAGTTAACTATAGTTATGCACATGCAGCAGTCGGCATCCACAAATATATGATGGCGTGTGGAGCTGCTTCAGCTTGCTCGCTGTGATTGGACACAGTGGAATCGTGGTTGCTTCCGGTATGTGTAAGCAGTCTTGACAAGATTTTATCCGGATTTGTTCCTCGTACACAATGGATAGGTGATCCATCGCATTGCTGCTGTGTTTGTTCTAGTAGGTGCGCTGCCTTCCAAACCAAACTGCAGCCACCTTTGACCCTGACGAGATCATCATGTATTACAAACCACAAAGTGAAACTGAAAAGTAACTAACCAACCGTACGTGTCCGACGTTGCCAATGCCAAAGCCCAGCTGCCCTGTCGTAAGCCAGAAGAATGAAGAATCCATGTGTTTGCTGACTGAAAAAGGAAACAAAAGGAAGTTGCATCTACCTGCAATGCACCCACACCGTACCCACAGTTTGTTCGACGCGTTCAGAGGTAGCTACGATTGGTTGTCTAACGAGTAACGACAATTGACTAGAGGCATGGCCCGGGCACACCTGTTGCTTTGGCATATAACAAAAACTTGTGTTCGGCTTAATTAGCTGTATCTCAGGAGTCAGGAAGCTGGATTAGGGCGATGCAAACTGGAGAACTAGACTAGAGGAAGATGATGTCAGTTTTCACTGCTACGTGCTATGCTCACTTTTGCCAACCACACGTTACGTACTGTCGTTGGAGCAATGCAATGAAAAGATGGATACGCATACGCATCACCTAAGACTTTCAGAGACCTCAGGAAACAAAATAATTAAGCTTCACGATACATGGTTTCAAAGGACAGATAATGGAATAGGACACATAAAACAATCCTAATAACCACTGCATCGAAGAGAGCACACATAAATAATAAGGAGCCGGACATAGCAGAGTCAAACACATCAACAAATCTGAGAATCCATTACAGAGTACACAATCCAAATGATAGATACAGTAGCAGATGCTAACGAAAATATATAAACAGTGTCCAAACGGGCATGTTCGGCTGGTATTAAAGTCGGCTGAAGCTGTTTTATTATGAGAGAAAAATACTGTAGATTCTAGCTGATAAACCGACTGATAAGTTCAAGCGAACTAAACATATAGTATCATCACATATATTGTTTTAAGTCATATATGTAGTTTCAGCAGATAGTGAAGTCATAAGCATGCGTGCCGCCACAAAAGTAAAAGGGGCGACCGTGCGTTTCAGGCTCCTCTGTTGAGTTTGAGTCGCAGGAGGTGCTCCTTCCCGGCGTTGTGCTGCTCGACGTTGAGCCCGCTGGAGAGGTGCACGTCGCACACCTTGCACCGCACGTTCATCTCCCCGGCGAGGTAGGCCACCCTGTTGCGGTGCTTCCGCCCCTGCTCGTGCTGCTTCAGGTGCCACGCCGTCATGCACAGCACGCCGCAGAAGGCGCACGGCACGGTGGGCTTCTTCTTCGCCGCTGGGTGAGGTGGCTTTGGTGGGGCCGGCGTGCACTGGCGGCGCGGCCGTGGCGGCGCCGTGTGCGCCTGCCGCCGGCGGCTGCGAAGCATGCCCCGCCCTTTGTGCGTTCAGCGCTGGTGGGGCCAGGGCGCGGTGGGCGTTCGGCGGCGCCGGTTGGTGTGGTGGCTGCGCCGGCGCCTTCGGCCCTGGTGGCCGGCGTTGGTATTGCTTCTGCGGTGGCGTGCGAACACCCGCGAACCCCGGAGGCGGTCCGATTGCCAGCCTCTTTGCGCATGGGTGCGGCGCCGGTGGAGGTGGTGGTGGTGGCGGTGGGGGCAGGGGTGATTGCTGTACCTGAGAAGAAGTGAGGAAATACACAAGTCACACAACAGGTCATAGACAGAATCCACCGTACGCGACAATGCAATTGCAATTTGTAACAAAGATGAAGTGAATGCAGGCATCAAACTTGGAATGAATGATCTAACTATGCGGTTGCTGAACATCATGTATAGTCCTATTAGTTTTTCAGAAGTGTAAAATGTGACAATGTACTGACATACTTTTTAAAATCCATGTACAGAACCTTCCACATTATAATCCTACAGTTAGAGGTCCTTTCCTCTTCAAATGAAGAAAGAATGTCAGAAGGAGTAAGTGTGCCAGTTAAAGAAAAAACAAAGGACCCCTGTTCGGGTTACGCGATATTCGACTTGTTCGGCTTTTTTTTAGCCGAAACAGTATTTTCCTCTCACAGCAATTTAGTCGGAACAATATTTTTCAGCCAATTTCAGCCAAATTTCAGACCAGCGAACGGGGCCGGGCCCATTTCAGCCATGCTTGATTCTAAGACTCTCTCCAACAACCGCGACCCAAAATACATGACCCATTTCTTCTTTTGGTAGCGATACAGGCAAAGGGTTAAATACTTATTTTTTGTCTTCTCCAACAACAAGACCCAAAAGACAACCCTTTTTGCAAATGAGTCTCTAGAAAAGAGGATATTTAGATTTGGGTTATGCCTCTCCTGGCACCTAAAATGAGTCTTCCGTATAGGTACTCTATTGGAGACTATAGGCATTGTGCTGGAGACCCATTTTGGGTTTGGGTTCCGCAACGGGTCTCCTGTTGGAGACAACCTAGGACAAACTTTGTGTTATCCACCAATAAACTATTCTTTAAATTAATTGTAGTATCATCTTTCTACACCACGTTTGTTTAACTGAAAAATGCAGCTACAGGTGACAATTCTAGCGCTTCATTATGAACTACCATTTGAGGAAAGACACCATCACAAGGCAACTGAAGAGTACATGTACTGTATCTTGAATGGTAGGCTTTCAAGGCTATCACTACCTTCAAAAATATATTTGGATTTAGAACTGACAAGCCTTACGTTTTTTGTTGCAAGTGTCAATCGATTGGGTCCTTATGTCACCGAGAGATTATATCAAAACAAAAACTTGAAGTTGAAGATTAGAAAGAAATACATGCAGTCCTAGAACCAGTGTTTTCGTTTTCTCTGCTTAGCAATCATAACTTAACTGAAAAATGCTACTCGACACTTTTTCTCTAGCTGAAATTACTGCTATGATTAGACATGCACAAACCAAATACATAAGCACAAACATAAAACAAAATCCTTGCTCTAGAGCCAGCTAATGTGTGAGTTCCTCTCTAGTGGTCTTGGGTCAAGTTTGAATTTGAGAGAGAGAGGTACAATATTAGATGTAAAAGGGTGTGTGTAGGTGTGTGGCTGTATGGGGTTTCTAAACCCACTCCTTTATTCTTCTTCATATAATGATACATAGCTCTCCTGCGTGTTCGAGGAAAAAAAACGTTAAAATCTGAACTACATTTTTTTTAAAAAAAACAACACTTCAGTATTCAAACTCACATCCTTCAACAGTTCAGTATAAATGAAAAGGAGGAAGCGAGTGAAGGATTGTGCCTCACCGGTGGGGCTGGGGGAGGCTACAACTGAGCACTCCTCCTCCTGATGAGCTCGAGCCGGCGCTGGACGTCCTTGGTGAACATGTCCCTCAGCTCTTGGTCGGTGGTGATATGCCCGGGTACATCACTCTCCCTTTCATCTTCTACTTTGATCACAAGAGTACCCAGCGGAATCGGAAATGGCGACGCCATGCTCTTCAGAGGAGTGGCTGGCTGGATGTGCCCCTAGGGGATGAAATTGTGTAAGTCTCTTTAGAGTGTGCGTACAGTACTGCACACAAACAAACCACATCAACATATATATGCTCTACTTTCATCCCACGTTGGTTAACCCCTCACACCTTGTGCATTGAGAGCACACTTCATGGGCCAAGCCATAGAGTGATGGAGAGAGCCCAGCCCAGTGTTTGTATTGGGAAGAAAATTAAAGGAACCGGCCCAGCATGAGTCCGACTCCAGAACGGCAGAACTCATTCAATTAGAGTCGGTTCATCTCTTCCCTAAAAAAAAGAGTCGGTTCATCTCTTAGCCAGCTTTCATATTCCAAGGAGCCGATCTCTCTCTCCCATGAAGTGTATTGACTGGGACGAGACATGCATGCAGCCATGTAGGTAACTGGCTCCTCGACCGCCTAAGCTTAGCTTTCTACTAGTGAGGCCTGATTGGTGAGATTTGCTTGCATTTAGTGTTATTCATGTATGTGGATGTCTCTTGTGCTGTTATTTGGGACGCAGTCATGGGCTTGGGGGTTGATCGTCCCGGTGAGGACTTTGTGAAATTGGGGTTTAGGGTCTGTTGTGGAGATGATGGCCATATGTATGGCAGGACGGGGTTTAGGAGAACCGAGTCAAGCAGGAAGGTGAAGTGTATTGACTTTGCTAATTTAGCTCCAGTAAATTAAACGCGAACATTCGTCGATATAAAGCAAGCTCGGTTGGGTTCATTTATGTTGTGATTCGTATTGGGTATGGTACAGGATTGGGGATCCCAAGGAAGCAGTACTACTTTAGCTTATAAAAAAATGTTTGTATTGTTGAAAATTAAATTGTTGTCATCTTCAGCTATTTTTTAGAGGATAGTTTGTTAGTCCTATGTGGGAATAGAATGGGAAAGAATTAGTTTATCTCTGCAAGATTTTCTTACTATGAATAAATAATGCATTCTGCATTATTGGTTTTTAGATAAAAAAGTTATATTCCACTTCACCTTTAAATTTTAAGTCCTTGAAATTTTTAAATGTATAATTATTGGTCCTAAGACCATGTGCCTTTGTGAATTTT
Source organism: Miscanthus lutarioriparius (assembly GCA_904845875.1). Lineage (NCBI taxonomy): Eukaryota > Viridiplantae > Streptophyta > Magnoliopsida > Poales > Poaceae > Miscanthus > Miscanthus lutarioriparius. The sequence continues at coordinate 103,239,946 of CAJGYO010000001.1, forward strand.
TCCCTTGTCTTTTGGAACTACTTGTCAATTGGACATGGACATGGCGTGTGGATGTTGAACCTGTGCGGTCACGAATTTGTAGAGGTACGGTGAGTTGATGACTATGCAGGTTTAATATATTGTTCATCTAAGCTGCTTAATGGTGCTAATTAAAAGTGTAAATTGCAGTGATTTTGTTTAGTCAGAGTTGTAAAGTTTGACTAGCTATTGGTGTTTTGGCATACTGTTGACAAGCAGATGATGTGCTGGGATCTTGGGGGTGCACTACTTCTAACTATAGCCGATTCAAATACAAGAACACTATTGCTAGTACTTTCGTGTTGACAAGTAGATGATGTTCTTCTTCCGAAACAAGCGCATCATGATTGATCTTGGGACAGGAAACAACAATAAGATCAATTGGACCTTGAAGGACAAGCATGAGTTTATTGACATTGTAGAGACTGGGTATAGGGGCTGTGGTCTGATGATTGCTCCAAAGGACTACTCCACCAAGTACTGTTACTAGGCCATTTTTGTTGGCTATTGATGTGTAGGTTCTGGCCTGCCATGTTCGGCAACTGGCCAACTGCCAACTTTCAAAACATGTCATGACTCAAGGGTTATTTACTTGCTGATTGTCACTTTAATAACCTGTTGATTGTTGCTTAACCGTTTCTTGATCTCTTACAAAATTGGAATGCAGGCGAACAGTATAATAAAAATCATTTGCCACTGATCTTATAACCGAATTTAACTTTGATATATTCTATTTTTGTGTACTTTATTATGTATATAAAATTGAAGGCACCATTCAATTACAAGTCTGAACAATATAATAATATCTTGTGCAGCTATCTTTAGAGAAACTAAATTTTGAGCTCTCATGCAATTCAAACAAACATGAAAAAAATAGGACCGGTAAGAACGTACAGGCTCTGCTATAACTGAGACATGTATAATTTTGGTGATTTAAGAACCAGTGAGGATATTCATCTTTTGATGGTCAAACTGAGATATGTATAATTAATTCTGGTAAATAATAATCAACGAGGAGATTCATCAATTGACAGCAAAAGGAGACCAGTGTATGACCAGTCTAATTCAGATGAATATGCACCAGTGTCCAGCGAGGAGGACATCCATCAGAAGATAGTCAAACAAAAAAAAAATGTAAACCTTAAGTAATTATTTTCCAAAGTTACCAAAATGCTAGAGCTCATACAACCAGAATATTAACCATCCTTCATACTGTGCAAATTTGAAAGTGGATAAAGATAGGCTTGACAAATTAAAATAGATCCATATCTGACTTGACGCTAATCTATGAATGCAAAAGAGCTGAGTTTTTACATGATCATTTCAAACAACATAGAACCAAAATAATGGTCATTCCTTCCTGCTGTGCAAATTTGCAATGCAAAGTAAGATGGGTTTCATAGAAAAACAGGTATAAAACTATCTTGGCACTATTCTGTGAACACAGAAGAGCTGAGTTTTTTTATGATTTATTAAGACAAGAAGATGCAACACAGATGCTAGGAAATTAACTACAGCCAAGGCTATTCTGTGAACACAGAAGAGCTGAGTTTTTTTTATGATTTATTCAGACAAGAAGATGCAACACAGATGCTAGGAAATTAACTACAACCAAGTCTACATAATCATAATCATCAATGTATTGGCGTCACATGCTTTAACTTCTTGTGGAAATGATTCTGTCAAACAAAGGCAAACCATCAATGGGCATCCTAGCTAAGAGCCTAAGAACACAGAAAGTAGGACAGCACCTAGTACTGTAGCAGGCAAACTAAACTTTCATGGCAAACAATAGGATAGATCTCATAGTCATCAGGGCAATCTGGGATGCGGTCTGCGATGATGAGGGTCTCAAACGCTGCTGTCTTGGGGTCATAGTAGCCCAATGACAAACCTATGTTGAGCAAAATCTGTCCATCCGTTGGGTCAACAGCCAATGGTGTAGCCTTCTTTGATAACTCGTCAAGCACTATATGATACTCCATAAACCAGATACCAGCATCTTTCATCATCCATAGATCAACCGTGTTCCTGCTCTGGCCTGAATATGAAATACAAAGTGTACCATAGAACTCGAGGATGGTCGTATGTCCAACGCCATGGGCGCACGGTGGACCTTGCAGGACTTCAAATTCCTCTGTCATGACATCGAACGCAACGATTTCACATCTTGCAGAAACCGGTCCAAGATTAGGCTCTACTATGCAGTAGATCTTGCCATTGACGAAGGTCGGCTGTACGGGAGCTACTGGTCTAGGAGGAGGGTCTATTTGATACCACCCCTCGCCATTCACATGCTTCTTAGGGCAGTTCAGCTCATAAGATCTCGTTTCTAGGTTCTTCTCTTTGTAGTTGATATGCACCAAGACATGCTCGTCAATCTCTGTGTTGTAACCCAACCCAATACGACCAGCGAAGAACGTCTCGTCGCCATCATCAAATGTTATGCACTGAAAGTACCTCATGATAGGATTGCATATGAAATAATTTGCATGAGACCAATTCCCACATTAAGGCCGTGGCAAGGCTGGGAACACACAACAAACTCTGGCGAGAAATGGCATTAGTAATCTTGGATCACGAATGCATTCCTCCGATGCACATAGTGACCATAGGTAGGGTCGATGATGAACATGATATGTGGGCTCCTCTTCAAGTAGTTTGCGTGGATGACATGCGACCGGATGAAACAATCACTCATGATCATTCCACGCCACTCCTTGCAGACCATTCAAAGCTCCAAAGGGAGCGTGCGGCAGCCACTTGAGGATGTTGAACCAAGCTGCGGTATTGGCGATGAGAAGATCATGTCCTCAATTATGCGGCCCAGGGGCACACGAGACTCTCCTCATATAGACCAATCGTCGGCAAATAGTCATCCTCGCAGCTCCCAATGATGGTATCCTCTGGCTTCAATAGAATCTCTGGATCGCTGCCGCCGCCATTGGAGTCCACTACAAACACCTTGCAAGAGCCTGTCCCAAACATGATCTTCAGATCCCCAATGATGAGTAATATACACCTATTGGGGCAATCCAGTGAGTGACTTGAGAAGCATGCGCTCAGATTCCGCCAAGCCGTCCGATCAATACAAAGAAAGCTTCTCCCACCAGGCTTCCTTGTTGTTATGAACACATAGAACCAAAGGATCATCACTGTTCGGCTCCCCATAGCACACACACAAAACGCCCGTCCAGCTCAAAACCAAGACGGACGCGGCCAACCACCACATTGCCAAAACACAGGGGCGGCAAAGCAATGAACCAAAGGTCTCATCGCCGATGCTGAAAGTGACGATAGCTATCTAAGCATAGGAAGTGCAGATAGCTATCTAAGAAGACAATTGGGTTCCACTGTGGCACGGAGCGGAAGGGAGATCTCTCAAAGACTAGGCCTCCAAAGAACTGGGGCCTCAGCCAGTGCCGAGGATGAAGACTCTCGCATGTCGTGGGCGTAAAGCCACCACCTCCATCTCCAGGTTCAGGGCCGGAAGACAGGTTGGAGAACAAGCGCACGACTTTGTACTCCTTTCTCGTCGTGCAGTAACCAAGGCCGTAGGAGACCCAAAGATAGCAGGGTGGCTCCACCGGTCTTCCTGAAGTTTTGTATGCCATCTTAAAAGGCACCAGGCTGTCTGGCAGACCCAGGGCCTTGCCGGAGCAAGGATTGACGACATAGTAGCCGTCACAGTCGGTGGCTCGGATTAGAACGAGGCCACGACAGGGCTTGGTCAAGACATACTGTAACCCGAAATCGTCTCGCATCAGCTTCTCGACCGCACCGTCACCGCCGGGCTGCCATGAGTACAGGTAGCCGTCGTAGCCTCGTAGGAGGACCTGTTCGTGGTGAGGAGCAGCCTGAGGTGGTCCGGTCTGTTGGCTCATTGGCGGTGGAGGCCGATGAAGTAGTCGGAGGAGAGCACGGCGGACCACCCGCGGGAGACGCAGTGGAAGCGCCCCACGGACTTGGCCGGCAGCCGGGCGAGGATCTCCGTCACGACTACCTCATTGGGCAGCGCCTCAGTAGTCAGCACCGATGTCGCTGTCCGCCGCCATGTCGTCCTCCGTGTTCACGGCACACTGTCACGCCCTGTTGCCGCCGGCTATCGCCGCCGCCGTAAGGAGATCGAGAGAGATCAAGAGAGTGGGGAACGAGCGAGGAAAGGTTCCTCAGCCTCGATCTATCTATTACCAGATTTGGAATAGTTCACATCGTCTTACTGCTCAAGCTAAATACCCGACCGGCCTAGGACCCACAAGTCATAATAATGTCTTACATCAATGTAATAAAAGTACGCTTAGGAAATATGAAAACGTAAATGCTTTAAGGCGCGCACCATCTTTAGGTCTTAGTGTTCACCGGCTTGACAGCTCCCCCCGCCGATGATCCTGCTTGTCCCCAAGCATGTGCTTCTGGGAAGCGTTGGCGCAGCACATTGTAATCCTCCCATGTGGCTGATGCTTCTGGTAAGCTCGTCCACTTGATCGGGACTTGCGGAACTGCTGAGTTCCCTTTCTTCACAAGACAACGCTTCTGACACCACTTCAGGAGTAGCAATGAGCGACTTCGATGTCGTTAGTAACTGGAAGCTCTGAGTACCTTTGGAGAGTAGTCTGTGAGGAATGGTTTGAGCTGTGAAACATGAAAAGCGTTATGTATCTTCTTGTCATCACCGGGCAGATCCAACTTATATGCAGTGGAGCCCACTTTTGCAATGACCGTATAGGGACCATAGTACTTATATGCCAACTTCGGAAAGGTCTGCTTTGCCACAGAGGATTGGGTATATGGCTAAAGCTTCAACAAGACTTGATCACCAACACTTGAATTGCAAATCAAGACGCTTCACGCCGCCATGACCTTCATGCGGTTTTGAGCTCTTGCTAAGTCTTGCTTTGGGGACTGCAAGTGAAGTTCCCTGTTCTCCACCAATTCAGCTCTCAGAGATGGTATGGTAGAAGACACTTGGAGTAGCACCCACATTGGGTTCATACCAGTATAGAGCTTTGAAAGGAGAGCAACCCAGAGATGTATGATAAGTGGAGTTGTACCATAACTCGGCTAGTGAAAGCCAAGCTTTCCATGTAGCAGGGGGCATCTGGACTCGCATAACGAAGAAACATCTCAAGGCATTGGTTTACTCGCTCCGTTTGTCCATCAGTTTGTGGGTGATAAGTAGTGCTCATAAGTAAGTTCACCTTGTATAGTTTGAACAACTCTCGCCAAAAAGCACTGATGAATATAGTATCCCAATCGAAACAATTGATTGGGGCAAACCATGGAGCTTGACAATATTGTCCAAGAATAGTCGAACAATAGCGGTAGCGTGTAAGGGTGTTTGACCGGCACAAAGTGAGCAAATTTGGTGAGTCTATCAACTACCACCATTATGACACTGGAGCCCTGTGATTTTGGCAACCCTTCGATAAAATCCATTGAAAGATCCCTCCAAACCCCTTCGTGTATGGGTAGGGGCTGAAGGAGTCCGGCAGGATGGTTGTGAGAGTGTTTGGCTTGTCATGCGAGATTCGCATTGCTTGATGAACGCTTCTACTTTGCCTGCTTCATCCCCTTCCAAGCAAAATGGTTTTTGAGTCTCTGATATGTTGCCTTTATTCCAGAATGGCCACCAATAGCACTTGAATGAAAGGCAGTAATTAGTTTAGTTTGCAAGGCTGAGTTGTGGCCAATCCATATCTGGTTCTTGTATCTGATCAATTGGTGTGCTAATGGCTTTTCTATCACTCATGCCAAACTTCTTGATCATGTCCTTGATATATTTGCCTTGACTTACAAATGTACCATTCTTCAATTGCTTGATTTGAAGGCCAAGGAAGTAACTCAACTCTCCAATCATGGACATCTCAAACTCATTAGCCATCATCTTTCCTAACTCATCACAAAAATCTTGATTGGTTGATCCAAATATGATGTCATCAACATAGATTTGTAACACAAATAAATCTTTTCCAATCTTCTTGATGAAAAGAGTGGTGTCAACCTTGACCATCATGAACCCTTTAGAGAGTAGGAAGTCCCTCAATCTCTCATACCATGCTCTAGGTGCTTGCTTCAAGCCATACAATGCCTTCTTCAACTTGTACACATGGCCGGGCTTCTTGTCGTCTTCAAAATCGGAAGGTTGCTCAACATATAAATCTTCATTGATGTAACTATTGAGAAATGCACTCTTAACATCCATTTGGTAGAGTTTGATGTTGTGGGCACAAGCATAGGCTAGCAAGATTCTAATTGCTTCCAATCTAGCAATCGGGGCATATGTTTCTCCAAAGTCAAGACCTTCAACTTGTGTATAGCTTTGTGCTACCAATCTTGCTTTATTCCTTACTACTATCCCATCTTGATATTGCTTGTTTCTAAAGACCCATTTGGTTCCAATTACATTGTATCCCTTTGGTCTCTCTACTAATTCCCATACTTGATTTCTTGTGAAGTTATTCAATTCTTCATGCATAGCATTCACCCAATCAACATCTTTCAATACTTCATCTATCTTTTTTGGTTCAATGGATGACACAAATAAGAAATGCTCATAAAATGATACCAATCTTGATCTTATTTGTACACCTCTAGAAATATCTTCAATTATAGTGTCCAATGGATGATCCCTTGCAATATTGGTTAGTTGGAGGATTGGAACTTGATTGCTTGCACTTGCTTGATCATTGGGTTGAGATGATGTACTAGCCACTTGATCTTGTTCATTTTCATGAGAGCCACTTGTACTAGCTTGATTTGTATCATCTTGCACATTTGAGTTAGAGAGCACTTGCACTTGATCATCTTCATCATCATTCACTTGCCTAGTCCTTAATTCACCAATATCTATGTTCTTCATGGCATTTGAAAGTTGAATGCCTCAAACATCTTGATCCATGTTTTTCATGAGAGATGCAGTGTTCGGCCGAGTCCAGAGAGTACCCGAGGCCGATCGGACGCGTCTGTTAGAAACTGACCGGACGTTAAGCCTCAGCGTCCGGTCGAGTCCAGTAAGCACCCATGGTCAACCAGACGCGTTCGGTCACTCCGGACCGGACGCTGCCAACGTCCGATCAACTGTTTCACTGAACATCGACTTTGCTGATTCACACCGAACGCGTCCGGTTGCTGAGTTCGTCGTTAATACCAGACGTGTCCGATCACCATACCGGACGCGTCCGGTCACTCTGTGACCAGCGCAACTAACTTCTTTTCACCTCTATCTTCTTCATCCTTCCTCAAATGTGCCAACCACAAAGTGTATCAACTGCACATGTGTTAGCATATTTTCATAAACATTTTCAAGGGTGTTTGCCCTCCACTAGATCTTAAATGCATATGTAATGAGTTAGAGCATCTAGTACGACCATTTATCCTAAATGTGATCACACTCACTAAGTGTCTCAATCACTAAAACAAAATGGCTCCTACAACTTATACCTTTGCCTTTAGCCTTTTGTTTTTCTCTTTCTTCTTTTCAAGCCAAGGCACTTGATCATCACCATGGCATCACCATCATCATGTGATGATCTTCATTCACTTCACCACTTGGAATGTGCTACCTATCTCATGATCACTTGATAAACTAGGTTAGCACTTAGGGTTTCATCAATTCACCAAAACCAAACAAGAGCTTTCAATTGGCTTCCCATCAACAAAACCTTTTACATATAAAGCTTTTAAGTGCCAATGCTTGTCTGGCTTATCGAATAAAGCCTGCTGTATCACTATCAACTTGGCAACTATTTCTTCATACTTCGATTCATCAAAATCTAAATAGACCTCTTGATCTACTGAAGCCCTGAATTCTGACAGCAACAGAAAATCCATTTGAATGTTAGCCGATGGCTGAGCCCTATCGGCTATTTGTTTAGCACGCCACACTTGAGGTCTTCCAGATGCCCAAGACTATTTTAGCTCTTTTTTTCTTAGGCGTTGCACCCTTCTTTTCTGGCTTCTCGTCAAACATCCTGGGTACCATTGGCCTTCCTGCCAAACATATTCTTCTTCATTATCTTCTTCTCCACAATCAGCCTAGTTTTGATCAACAACTCGGTTTCCAAGCCGATCATGAACACTTCTATTTTTTAAGCGTCGATCCATATTATTATGATGATACTTATCTCAAGCATGGATAGACCGACGGTTGGCTTGAGATTGCCTAAACTCCTAATATTGCTCACTGCACTCTGGGAATTATTTCTAGTAGGCAATTTCAAACCTTCATTCCAACAATGTCTGAAGAAAGGACAATTCCAATGTGATTCAGCTGCTTTCTTTCATACCTCTCTTTTTCTTGCTGACGCTGGTATTCTTGCTTTTCTAACCAACGATGATAATCCTTTTCTTTCTGTCGCTGCCATTTATTCAACAAAATTCGAGATGTAACACGCGGCCTTGTTGCCCCATCCCTTGACGTCTCTCCCTGCTCATATCGGCTCTTTTGTTGGTCATGACGCCTTCTAATCTCTTTATATTCATCAGGCGATATTTGCATCTCGGGATTGACTGTTCCAGTTTCTCTTGATCTAGCTGATGTTAGGACTTTAGTCTTTCCTTTGAGCAACCTAGCATCAACCATGTTCGAGGTCTATCAAATTTGAGCCTTCCTTGCTGAATAGCCCTCTGTATATGTTGCCGAAAAACTCTGCACTCATTAGTGGAATGAGAAGTAGCGTTATGAAATTTGCAGAACTTTTTATTCTTCAACTGATCAGGGGGCAACATAACATGATTATCGAGCAACTTGATCTGTCCCTTCTCAAGCAAGAAATCAAAGAGCTTGTCCGATTTTGTGACGTCAAAATGATAGCTCTCTTTGGCTCCTCTTCCCCAAGGATTTGGCACCATTACTGTCTTCTTACCCCAATTTCATTTAGCCGTGGCAACCTCTTCTTCTTCATCATCTTCATAGTCGTCATCAATAAAATATGGATTATAGGTTTCGGCAATTGCGACACTCTTCTGTAATCGGGTATCTCTGCGCATATTCTGAAATTGGCTATTGAGCGCTGCTACTCGTTTAGCCAATTGACCTAAATTGTCAAACTCTTGTCCCAACAGCTTCTCTCTCCACGCTAGCAACATTCCTTGAACGACCAAAGCAGCTAGCTGATCATCGGTCAAATCTAATGAGAAGCACAAATTACTAGTCTCTCGGAACCTCTGAAGAAACTCGGTGCCCAATTCATTAATTCTCTGCCTTATGGTCATCAAATCGGTAATTTTCTTTTCTCCTATCCCAGTATAAAAATATATATAAAACTTTTTGTCTAGGTCAGCCCAATTGACAATGGAGTTAACTGGCAGCGATGAAAACCAAGTAAAGGCTGGCCCTAACAGAGACAAGGAGAATAAACAAACTCGATGTGCCTCTTCAATGGGCCCTGACTGACATGTTCTATTGTGCTTGTGCTATCTTGGCCAGGGAACTTAGCAAACTCTAGGAGCCTGTAATTTGTAGAAATAGCGACCAAATTATACCACTCTGGATATGGGCATTTGTACGAGAAGGTCTGTCCTTTTGGCTTCAGACCGAACTGATTCTTCATCATCTCGGTCACTCTAAGCAACAACTCATCAGCATTTGAATTTGGATTTCTCTGCAATTGCTGACCATCTGTGGATTAAAAATTTGAGTACCTTGATACCCCGGATTTGGAATCATATGAAGGGTGTTGTAATCTACGCCATAATGATACCCTTGTGGAAACTCTATCTGATGGGTCCTTTAATGGTTCGCTGCTTGAAGTCTCTGGTTGTAAATACTGGGATCTATATCTCTACGAATCCTTTGGACTGATGGCGCTATTTTTTGAGCCGATGATGGTATCTGGCCTGATGTGCCAAAATTGACCATCTAATTCTGAACTTGCCCCGCTGGCTGTTGCACATGCTGCACTAACGATCTAGGATTATACTGCATCTGATTAGTAGTGGCACCGTGAACTTGCTCAGATGAGCTCTGAACTGCCTGGACATCATCATTACCAGCTGGTGCTGCTTCTTGATGGCTAGTACCGGCTTGATTAGTCCCCTGAGTCAACGGATGTGGGATATTGTAGTAAACCGGTCCAACCTGATCAATTGAATATCCAAGAAAAACCTCCTTCATGGTGTTGTGGAATGTGTTCAACAAAATTGTATTATGGTTTAATATAGCATCATGAACAGATTTGTTTACAGCTTCTACAAAGAAACGCCTATCGTCAGCTTCGTCTGCATCTGTCTACCCATGCATCAGCACTCTTGGTAGTGGATATTTCTGAACAACTTTACTGTCACGTGTCTTGGTGTAGGACAACAAACACTTGTTCTGAAATTTTTCTATAGCTTTACTGATGACATCTTTATCTTCATTAGGTAGGTCTTCATAAGGCACCATAAGAATGTCATTGATGTTGTAAGCCGCCATGACGATTGTGGGGTCCCATCGAGCGTGCCACAATGTGTGTCGGCGTAAAAATGTGTCGATGCACCGAGGCACACAGCAAGCCAGAAGGATCTGATTAGGATGAGCCCGGAGATCCGCTTGGCTTCAATCGTAGGACCCGTCGACCCTGCGAATTCCTCCCGAGGCATGCCAGTCAATTTGACCTATAATTGACAAGGAGAGAAAGTTTATCAATAATTTAAGGTGGAACATGCCGGTCTTGCCTATACAGTTCCAAGTGTGCTGCTTCGAGAGCAGCCAGACGAGAAAAATTGACTATTTAGCCGATGTAGGAATAGCAAACAGTCAAGGTCATGTCTGATCGAAAACAAATATATCAACTAGCATCCTTCGATCTAAAGTGCCATCAGTGGGGATCGACCAGATCGTTACAGCCATAATAGTGAACTATAGACCAGATTTAACTAGCCAACAAACCTCCTCAAGATCATACATGCCTTAACCGCATACTATGCACGATCAAGATTGAAGTAGAACAGCCGATAAAACATAACCCGTCGCTCAAAGTAAGAAACATCGTATTATAACAAAGCAAACGACGGACTAAAAGGATGTGAGGCCGATCTAGACCGATCTCGATCGGGCAGATTAATGTTGCTGAAAACTAATAACAATAAGAACATCAGTAAGATCGGTAACTTAATAAATCTATCCAAAGGACGTCACCCTTAGGTAGAGCCGATAACTTGACCTTAATCTAATTCGTGCAGTGGAGGTTGAACTTAACCGATGCAGCCGTACTTGAACTATATAAGAGTCGATAACTAGCATATACTAGAGTTCGCAGTGGAGGTTGAACTTAACCAATGCAGCCGTACAAACAGAAGTATAAGCCATGATGGTATTTACAGACAAGCCGAAGGTCGGCCAGACCGATGCAGCCCTGCTCGTTGAAGAACTCGCCGAGATCTATACTACTCCTACTCCTAAGGGTTGGCGTAAAGCCGAAAAAAGTAATTTGTATTGATTGATTGGATGTCCTTTTACAATAGCTAGGGTCCAATATTTATACCCAGAGTCTAAGCATGAATCCTACTTAAGTACGACTCATTACAATCTTTGGTATAAAAGAAAACATTTCTAATTTAAGATAACTTGGACCATAATCTCTCCCTTTTTTAGAGTCCGTCATGTATTTCCCGACGCCAACCGTAGCTCATTTTTGTTATCTGCTGACGTCATTCAAAGAGAGCCGATTACAGTGCCGCATCTGAATTAGCTGATATCGATCCTTATGCAACCGATTCCTTGATTGACACAATCTTGGAAGCTTCGAGTTCCCACGTTCTTTTTCCCAAATTTTTATGTAAACAACAACCGTGTGTTTTAGCCAAAGCTAGCACATGGTTGTTGGCTGCCTAAAAAACACACGAATTCCAATAAACAAAAAACCATGTGTTTTAGGAGAAGCTAGCAGATGGTTGTTGGCTGCCTAAAAACACACAAATTACAAAAGGGAAAAAACCCATGTGTTTTAGGAGAAGCTAGCACATAAATTCCATAAGATAAAAAAGGCCCACGCAGACCAGATCTGTTGTTGTTTGTTAGATGTAAATTCTATGCAATTGAAAAGCCCAATAACTAAGATGAAAGAGAGAGGCCCACTAAACATGTAGCAGCCCATAAGCCCAACAAACAGGAATTCCATTGGAATATAACAGGTATACAGCCTGTTCGCTTGTTGGTTTCAGCTAGGGCTTATCAGCCAACCAACAGTATTTTCCTCTCACAATAAACCAGCACCAGCCGGGCTTATTAGCCTAGAAACCAACCAGCGAACAGGCCGATACTTAGGAAAGAAGCAAAGAAAACAGGGGAAAGGATCTGCATGGAGATCAGAGCATGGGAAAGGAGAAAACAACCAGCAGATCAAAGATGAAGATCTCCTCTGCGTGGGGGCAAGCAGAGCAGAGGAAAGGGGCAAGCAACCAACAGATTGAAGGGGAACCACTAACCTCAACAACCAAGGTAAGCACACTGTCGATGCGGGACCCACGGGATACCCCGCAAGGAAGGGAGATGATCTAGTCTAACTAGGGTTCTTCCCATGTAATCTTAGTAGTAGTACTATTCTGTAATCCTACTAGGAACTCTCATTGTAAACCGACTAGGACTCTAGCCTTCTGACTATATAAAGGAGGGCAGGGTTCCTGGAGATGAGAGAACACTGGACAATCAATCCAACGCAAAGGCTAACACCGACTGGATGTAGGGCTATTACTCGATCACGATCGAGGGTCCAAACCAGGATAAATCGATTGTCTCTTGCGTTAACCGTCGAGTTCTGCATACGCTGAAGCCCGAACAAACTGCCCCGGGTACCCCCATGGCAGGCTATCGGTGGTGAAACATCAACAGCTGGCACGCCAGGTAGGGGCTTTCGAGGAATTTGCATCCGAGAGCTCGACGGACCTCGACAACATGATCTTCTCTATGGGATCAACCTTCATATTTGGCTCATGGATCTGCGAGGTAGGCGACAATGGTGAGCTCCGAAGCCGTCTCCTCGAAGATTCAGATCACCATGAAGACCTTTCTATTTCGGCGACTACGACAGATCAGCTCGCTAGAAGATTCACGTAGCTCATGATGTCCGATCCAACTTAGATTTTGCGGCTTTGTGCATCCAATTCAAACTCAGGCTCGGCATCCGAGATGGAGTCTTATCCGAGTTCTTTTGAGAAACCGAGTTCTTTTTCGGTGGGACTCTAGAACGCGGCCTCATCCTATCAAGAATACAACTCAGAGTACACTCAGAGTCTTAACAAGAAGTTAGATCCTTTCCCGTTTGGACTCCACAACATAGCAAAATCTTATCAGGCATGGCTCGAAGGGTCCCTCTATCTGGTGCTTAGAATCCCATAGAAAGGAGCTCAGGAAGGTCTCGTACTAACTATAACATCTCAAGACTGCATCGTCCACAGGCTAGGTTCTGTTCCTGAGGATAGCAGTACCTGACTAGTCGGCACGATGACAACAGCAATTCTACCCTACCAAGAAGGAGACTCGATCTGCGACCTTGAAGCCTCTACTAAAGTTATCAACAACTCCAACAGTGTGGAAACCAATGCCGACAATAGAACAATTCATGCACGACAAGTATTCATGGTTCGCCGTCCTCGATCACCATTGGTCCCCCCAGAAGCACCCGACATCAGGTCATCAGATGAATTTGAGTCCAACATATCACCCTTTATCTAGGGGCACGATGGTGAGACCGAGAATCAGAAGCAAGCCAGAGAAAGAAGAAACAAATTGAAACAAGGACGCCAACGTCGTGCTAGGCAATGCAAGGAAGCTTGGATCAGATATGAGTCAGAACTGGCTGAGTACAATAGAAGGAAATCAGAACAAGAAGTCGAAGAAAGACGCGCGGCAAATACACCCTACAATAGGACCCGAGAAGCACTAAAAGAACTCAAAGCAACATCGCATCCCAGCGAAAAACAGGAACAACTCAAGGACCTTCTTCGGTCAGCAGCCCTAAGGACGCACGACAGAAGGACCCGCTCAAGACTACCTGCTAGATCAACATCTCATAGGAAGGAAGATCAAAATCAAAGGAAGTCTGCTTTCGAGAGACTTGGACCAAGTGGAAGTCACAACAGAGAAAGTAGAAGGGACCACAGTCAAGACTACCGAGTTGAACAACCAAGAAAGATCAGAAGCGAAGAACCCATTCACACAATCCCGCAGAACTACTCTCATCAAAACAACAGTTGGCTAGAAGGAGGTGCTGAATCAGAATACAAAGAAGCCCGAACGCATGATAGATTCCCCTGTTTTGCAAACAGACTTGCTTCAATACGACTACCTCACAAGTTCAAGCCGTCCAACCACTCTAAATATAATGGCAAGACCAAACCAAGGCAGTGGCTCAGGATTTACTCGCAATCGATTGAACTAGCCGGAGGAGATGACGATATCAAGACCTTGTTCTTTCCCATGGCCCTAGAAACCATGCGCCTCCAATGGTTCGACAAATTAAATCCAGGGTCAGTCAGGAATTGGGAGGACTTGCAAAGAGTTTTATGTGAAAATTTCGCGGGTATCATTACGCACCCCATCACCCACGCAGAATTAAAAGGACTCAAGCAGAAAGGGGGCGAAAGTCTCAGAAATTACTATCGACGATTTGGCGAACTACATGCTCAAGTACATGACATCACCGAACGAGAAGTAATCGAAGCTTTCTCTCACGAAATCATGGCTAGGTGGCAATTTTAGGACTTCTGCAAAGAAAACCCGAGAAACAATGAAGAATTCAGATGCACAGTAGAAAAGATGATTACTATAGAGGAGAAGACACGAGAAAGGTTCCCGGATAGAAACAACCAAGACAACCTAGACAAGTAAAATCATCGAAACATCAAACATCAGGAAATGAAACATGGACCAGACAACACCATAGCGGTGGCTGACAAATCAAGGAAGTTTTCCAAACCTAGAAAGTATGACAACATTGAAAACATGCATTGCATCTTGCACCCTAAAGGAAATCACACCATCAGAAATTGCTACACCTTCAATGATCGATACATAAGAAAATATAGTAAGGGAAACACTAAAGAAGACAGTCAGAAAAAAGATGAAGACAACCACGAAGACAAAGGATTCTAAAAATCCAGAGGGACAGTAGCAGTGATCTTCGCCGGGGCCCCAAGTTCCAGAAGCAAACATCAAGAAAAGCTAGCTCTACGAACCATCATGGCAGCAGAACCGGCTACTTCAAGATATCTCAATTGGTCACAATATCCAATCCAGTTTTCAAGAGAAGACCATTGGACTAGCGTAGGAAACGCAGGCCATTACCCACTGGTTCTGGATCCAACTATCGCCGGTATGACTGTCACAAAAGTACTAATCGATGGGGGAGCCAAACTCAACATCATTTTTTTTGGAAACGCTAAGGAAGATGGGACTACAACTCGCCGGGATGATCACACCAACGAGCACCCCTTTTATGGGATAGTACCCAGCAAGGCAGCCATGCCACTTGGACAAATCACTCAACTGGTTACTTTTGGAACTCCATCAAACTACCGTACAGAGTTCATCAAGTTTGAAGTGGCAGACTTCGATTCATCATATCATGCAATCCTCGGGCGCCCAGCACTAGCAAAGTTCATGGCGATACCGCATTATCCATACCTATTGCTTAAGATGCCAGGGCCTAACGGTGTCCTTTCCCTTCGAAGTGATTTGAAGCACGCTTTTGACTACGACATTTGGGCAATCCAAATTGAAGCCAAAGCACAAGCCGCCAATGGTAGAAAAGAAATAGCCACTATCACCACAGAAATAAGCCCAGAAGAGCTAGAGATACCGGCTAAAAAGCCCAGCATCCTCGCACCACCAAAAGAAGACGACGTCAAGCAAATTGACCTGGGCACCGATGATCCCTCCAAAACGGCAACCATCAGCGCTCACCTCTCGGCAAAATAGGAACTCGCGCTCACCAACTTTCTTCGGGACAACAAAGATATCTTCGCTTGGAAGCCGGCCGACATGCCAGGTGTCCCAAGAGAGTTGGCTGAGCACAGAATCGATATCAATGAAGGCTCCAAGCCTGTGAAGCAACGGCTACGATGATTCTCACCCGACAAGAAGGTAGCAATTAAAAAAGAAATAACAAAGCTAATGGCAGCTGGATTCATCAGAGAAATCCTTCATCTAGATTGGCTAGCAAATCCAGTTCTTGTACAAAAAAAGAATATGGATGAGTGGCGCATGTGCGTCGACTACATAGATCTCAACAAATACTGCTCGAAAGATCCATTCGGACTACCACGCATTGATCAGATAGTTGATTCGACGGCATGATCTGCCCTATTATCCTTTCTTGATTGCTATTCAGGATATCACCAGATCGCATTAAAGAAACAAGACCAGAGCAAGACATATTTCATTACTCCGTTCAGTGCCTACTGCTATAAGGCCATGTCGTTTGGACTCAAGAATGCTGGTGCTACTTACCAAAGAGCTATCCAAACGTGCCTTGGTGAATAGATCGGCCAAAACGTAGAGGCATACGTGGATGATGTAGTAGTAAAAACAAAGAACCCAGACACACTAATTGAAGACTTAAAGCAAACCTTCGAAAACCTAAAAAGGTGGAGATGGAAATTGAACCCAAACAAGTGTGTATTCGGAGTTCCTTTAGGATAACTACTCGGATTCTTGGTCAGTCGTCGTGGAATCGAAGCCAGCGCCAAGCAAATTCGAGCCATAACAGAGATGGGCCCTCCTCGAAGTGTTAAAGATGTGCAGAAACTAACAGGTTGCATGGTGGCCCTCAATCGTTTTATATCAAGACTCGGCGAAAAAGGATTACCTTTCTTTAAACTACTAAAGAAGACAGACAAGTTTGAGTGGACAGAAGAAGCCAATGAAGCTTTCAAAAGACTTAAGGCATACCTCACCTCCTCGCCCGTTCTCACACCTCCAAAGAACTACGAAGACATGATGTTGTACATTGCGGCAACTTCCACTATGATCAGCACAGCGATAGCCATAGAAAGAGAAGAAGAAGGGCGCGTATATAAAGTACAACGCTCCATATACTACATCAGCGAAGTACTGTTAGAATCAAAAATCTGGTACCCGCATGTGCAAAAACTACTCTACGCCCTCCTGATCTCTTCATGCAAGCTTCGCCACTATTTTGAAAGCCACAAGATTACCGTGGTGACGGATTTCCCACGCAATGCTTGAGCCCGCCGATGAGGGTAGCTAATAAGGTAACACCCGAACCAAAAAGCAAAATGGCTAAAATTATGCCTGAGCATACCGACTGAGAGCAAAAGAGCTAAAAAGATGCTTGAGCCCGCCGATGAGGGTAGCTAATAAGCTAACACCCGAGCCAAAAAGCAAAATGGCTGAAATTATGTCTGAGCATACCGGCCGAGAGCAAGAGAGCTGAATGCTTGAGCCCGCCGATGAGGGTAGCTAATAAGCTAACACTCGAACCAAAAAGCAAAATGGCTAAAATTATGCCTGAGCATACCGATCGAGAGCAAAAGAGCTAAAAAGATGCTTGAGCCCGCCGATGAGGGTAGCTAATAAGCTAACACCCGAACCAGAAAGCAAAATGGCTGAAATTATGCCTGAGCATACCGGCCGAGAGCAAAAGAGCTAAAAAGATGCTTGAGCCCACCGATGAGGGTAGCTAATAAGCTAACACCCGAACCAAAAAGCAAAATGGCTGAAATTATGCCTGAGCATACCGGCCGAGAGCAAAAGAGCTAAAAAGATGCTTGAGCCCACCGATGAGGGTAGCTAATAAGCTAACACCCGAACCAAAAAGCAAAATGGCTAAAATTATGTCTGAGCATACTGGCCGAGAGCAAAAGAGCTGAAAAGATGCTTGAGCCCACCGATGAGGGTAGCTAATAAGCTAACACCCGAACCAGAAAGCAAAATGACTAAAATTATGCCTGAGCATACCAGCCGAGAGCAAAAGAGCTGAAAAGATGCTTGAGCCCGCCGATGAAGGTAGCTAATAAGCTAACACCCGAACCAAAAAGCAAAATGGCTGAAATTATGCCTGAGCATACCGGCCATGAGCAAAAGAGCTGAAAAGGTGCTTGAGCCTGCCGATGAGGGTAGCTGATAAGCCAACACCCGAACTGATCCAAAGATGTTTTTACAACAAGGAAAAAAGCCAGATGCTGGCCACATCTCGAGTTAAGCAAAAAAGCTAAAAAGAAGAAGCTGAAGATACTTGAGATCGCTGGTCCTAAGTCTTTTCAGTACTAACAAGAACAAAAAGGTTGTAAGGACAAAGAACTACTTACCCCGAGTTGTTTACACGGCAGCCAGACAAGCACTCGACAAATCAAGAAAGTTTGTCAAGACAACAATCTATAGATACCGAGTTGTTTACAAGGCAAAGACATCCAGGCAAAGAAGACATCAACAAAAAAACAAAGAATCTTCATTCAAAATGAAGTATAATGTCCTATTACAGAGGCTGGAGTACAAAGGTCAATTACATCAAGCATCGTCATCAGGAGAACAAATATCAATATTAAGATTATCCGCAATCCTCCTGGCTAAATCTTCGACCTCAGGCTCCACCTTTTCAACGACATCTAGATATTCTTGACTCTCGGCTTCATCTGCAATCTTGGACAAAGGGACCTCCGGAGCAAGAACCCAGACCTAGGCAAGAACATTTCTGGTACACAGTTCCCTGTCAGCTCCACACCAAATCAACTTAGCAAGCGCGAGTTCTTCTTCAGCATGAGTAATTACCTCCTCAGCCTTGTTGTGATTACTGCGAACAAGTATCTTCATTTTCTCAATACCCTCCGAGAGCTTCTGCTTTTCAACCCGGAGAGCTGGACCAGGCACCAAAAAACAAGTCAGCAGAAAGGGAAATTTGAATACAAAAGGAAACAAAAAAGAACCCGTAATACCATTGCACTCTTTCTTCATGGCCTCCACATTCTTCAAGGCTTCCTAGACAGCAGCATCCCTCCGCTCTTCTGCCTCAACCACCCTGGCACGGAGAGCCTGTTCCTCCTTCTGGTGCGTTTGACGCTCGGTCGGCATCTTGGCCCAACAGAGGTCAAGCTCTGTTTTTAGGGCACTAACCTCAGAAGACAACTTTTTCTCGGTTTCAGACGAGAAAAAGAAGCCGATATGATCCTGAGAAAAAGACTGAACAAAAAGAGAGAGAGGAAAATAAGACATAAGAACAGAAGAAAGATGAACATCTAAAGAAAGAACTTCATAAAAAACTTACATGGAGTTTTTCCCCAAAAGAAGTCGCAAAGGTTCCCCAGGCAGCGGTCAGCTCTGACAAACGATGAGTGGCATCAAATTGTTGCAACACATCATCATCCAAACACTGATTACTAGTACCAAGAGGAGCAGAGGGAGAAGCCGCCCAATGCAAAGAAGGCAAGACTAGGGCCGTATCCTAGGAAGCCCTAGCTACCTCCTCAGATGGACCCACCGCCGCGGCAACGGTCACCCCTGGAGCCAGCAAATCAGCAGAAGCGTCATCACATGGGAACCCTATCTCCTTCTCAGCCACCTCACCGACCGTACATTCCGAGTCCCGAGACTCAGCACACAGGGGCACACCAGAGGACTGACAAGAGGTCGACTGAGGGTTAAGGGAAGGCGATGGTCTGCAAGATGATAAGGAAACTTGACGATAAGAATATGAATCAGAAAAAAGGAAAAACAGAAGCAAAGAAACATAACCAGGATTCACTCACTTAGTTATCTTCTTCTTCATAAAATCCCCAAGACGAACAGAAGATCTTAGAGGGGAACTATAGCAGCAAAAATGTCACCACCACCCTGCGACAGGAGTGACGTGGTCAGTACCGGAGCCCTAGAAGAACTCAAGCTCGACGACCGCTTACTACAAGACAGCAAGTCCAAAGTTAGAACAAAAAGAGGTGTTCAACAATAGAAAAACAAGAAAACAACTCACCGATGCATGACAAGGACCGCATCATCATCCTCATCTTCCTCATCCTCAAACATGACAACCACAGTGCCATCTGAAAAAGGAGGAAAGTACTCGGTCAAAGGGACAAACAAACAACAAGAAGACAAAGCGTATTAATATGCTCACCTAGGAGCATGCTACCTAAAACTTGAGTACCTGGACGAGTACTCGATTGGCGAGGCTTCTTGGTAGCAGACAAACCAGAAGAAGAACAATCCGCTTGCCCCATTTTTCTGACACTACGAGGAGCTCGAGGAACTGGACGAGGAACATACTCTACATATACGTCAAGAACTGTGGAAGAAACACTAGGAAACATCGTGGTGGTTTGAAACTTACTGGTTAGAGATGCCCCAGCAAGACTATCCCCAGTCTCCACAATGGCAGGGCAGTCATCAAGGGAGATCGGATCAACGAAGTTACGCCCCAATTCCTATAAAAGAGTAAAACAACCAGACAAGAAAGATTAAGTAAAAAGTGGAGACAGCAAAGGAAATACAAAAAGTACCAGCATAAGAAAAAACAACTCACAGCAGGAGGCGTGTTGTTAGCACAATACTCAAGGACAGCATGTGGAACAACGCTTACTCCTTTCAACATCTTCTGAAGGCACTCGAGCACCTCCTCAGAACCATACAAGAAGGATCCTCCGCCCTAGAGTACTCAAAACCATAATTCTCTCGCTCCTTCAGAGGCTGAACTCAGCGGCGAAGAAAACTAGAAACGATACTGAAGCCGATCAAGCCCTGCTGTTTCAGAGTACATATCCTCTCAAGAAATGGCTTGATCACCTGGAGCTCATCCGTCGTCAGGGGATTCTTTTCCCATCGGTCATTAACCACGGGACCAGAACCAGAATGAACAGCAAGAGGAGGAATCAAATTGGTGGCATAAAACTAGTCGGCACGCCAATCCCTCACAGAATCAACCAAGTCATAATCAAAGAATTTACTCTTAAGACCCTGATGAGACTGAATACCGCAGCCACCAAGAACATGGGTGTCATCGCGGCGGGGTTGTGGCTTCAGACAGAAGAAGTAACGAAAGAGAGAAAGAGAAGGAGGAATTCCAAGAAAAGTTTCACAAAGATGAACAAAAACAAAAAGATGAAGGACATCATTGGAAGCAAGATGGTTCAAGCTAATCCCAAAATAACTGAGAAATCGATGAAGAAAAGCAGAAGCAGGAAGGCAGAGTCCAGCACGGATAAAGGAGACAAAAAGAACAATCTCATCAGGACCTGGAGTTGGGACCCGATGCTGGCCTGGAGCTTTCCAATCAGCAAACTCCTTGCCCTGGGTCAGACCATCACTGACAAGCTCGCGCAACTAATCCTCAGTCGTAGTCAGAGCCGGCCAGATCTTCTGAGCAACCCTCATGGCCATAAATTCTTGATTTTCAATCACAGAAAGCGATGCCTCCTCGTCTACAAAGGTTGCCTGGGACTTGCTCGCTGACTTCTTCCTACCCATATACTAGCGAAAGCAATAAAGCACTAAGAAACGATGAGGCTGAAACGGCGGCGCTCAGATGACAGTGACAATGGCGGCGGCGGAGTTTTGAAGACTAGGGTTGCAAGGCAAAAGCAGGGCAGCAAAGAAAAAGAAGAAGAAAGGCATTTAAATAGATTTTATAGTAATAAAAACGCGGCCCACCAGGCCCGTTTAAACACGGCATGAGAACGCAACGATTCATTTCTCACAACAACTGACACAGCTGAAATGACGGATGGCACACTTCTACACAACGGTATAGTTCAACAGGCAGATTTCAGACTTATCCATCCAGCACAATGGCAGAGTTATCATATTGCTACAAAAAGAAGTCATCAACCATGAAGCAACGAAGGGTTACCTCACAAGAAACACAAGAACCCGGTTCTTATAGAAAGAACTCGGGAATCTCATAAACAACCAGGACTTCAGCAGAAAAAATAATGACAACTCAGAAGACAAGATTCTTTCCATTATAAATGGCTTCAAAAAATACCCAACGAACTCGGTACTACGACAGACAAGGTAGCAAAGAGGAACCCGGACACAACTAGGCTCTGGAACGACTACGTGTTCCAAATTGCTACTCGGTAGAACAAACCGCACTCGGCTACACTGTTTTCTTCAAAGGACGAACGCAGTACATCCAAGGCGAAAATCAGCAGCATGGCGGGACAACATGAACCAGGGGAGGCTGGCAGGTATTTGTCTATCCAAGTCCAATGTGATGCTGGATATGGTGTTGATCTACACCGGACAGTCTTAGGGCAGGCGACGAGGATCAACCCAGAACTGCTGGATGAAGGAACGTATCCCACATCACAAGACTTTCTCTGACTACCGCCACATACTTCCCGGTACAATGCCGCTGCAGGATTAGTCTACCTCTAATCCCTATCACAAGACTCCCTCCAGCTACGACAAGATACACAAGAACTAAAAAATACGCACGGGGGCTGCTCTACTTCACAAACTATTATATTCATGACTATGGAGATTTCAGACCACGCAATAAAATGCTCGATGAATCAAAACAGCACACCAGGAGGGTATTTATAGACCAAAGAAGCGGTGCACATGGACCGGGAGCACAAACGGAACAAACCTAACAAAGGACACAGTGAAAAGACAGAATCCAATCAAAGAGGACTCAGGCATAAAGGAACAGTATTCAAGAACAAGCATATTCGGAAGAATATACCAACACTGTACAACTCGTGAACAAACAACATTTACTCTCAACCACCACCATACAGCTACATCTGACAACAGCAGACTACTAGAGAACATGCCAAGATCCTGTATCCGAGTTCTTTTTGAAAGAACCCAGGTATACGCTCGGGGGCTGCAACAGGAAAGGTTTTTAGTTCTTTGAACGACTCAGATTTAAGACCCTCCAACTCTTTGTTCCAAATAGCAAGAGGCTCGGGGGCTACACTCAGTGAGTGCACTTTCTCTTCAAAAAAGCACACATCACTCAGAAGACTTCTTCAAGACAACAGTTTTCAAACAACATAAGATTCAAGACCCTCCAACTTTTTGTTCCAAATAGCAAGAGGCTTGGGGGCAACACTCAATGAGTGCACTTTTTTCTTCGAAAAAGCGCACGTCACCAAGAAGACTTCTTCAAGAAAGACCACTTCAAGACCTCACGACAAAAAGAACCCGGACCGAGCTATATCCGAGTTCTTTTTGATAAAGAACCCAAGTATATGCTAGGGAGCCCTTCGACGAAGAATCAGAGCAATTTCAAGACAAGACCCTCCAGCTCCTTGTTCCAAATAGCAAGAGGCTCGGGGGCTACACCCAGATGGGTATACTTTTTCTTCAAAAAAGCACAAACCATTCGAAGATCCCAAGAAGCGCTACACGGTTTCGCTCAAAAAAGCACTTGGACGATGCTTGTTCCAACTCGGTAAGACCTGAAGGAACAAGACGAGGCTTCCAGAGCTCAACCATGAAGTGCTCGGGGGCTTGTCGATGTGGGACCCACGGGATACCCCGCAAGGAGGGAGAAGATCTAGTCTAACTAGGATTTTCCCATGTAATCTTAGTAGTAGTACTATTCTATAATCCTACTCGGAACTCTCATTGTAAACCGACTAGGACTCTGGCCTCCTGACTATATAAAGGAGGGCAGGGTTCCTGGAGATGAGAGAACACTGGACAATCAATCCAACGCAAAGGCTAACGCCGACTGGACGTAGGGCTATTACTTGATCACGATCGAGGGTTCAAACCAGGATAAATCGACTGTCTCTTGCGTTAACCGTCGAGTTCTGCATACGCTGAAGCCCGAACAAACTGCCCCGGGTACCCCCGTGGTAGGCTATCGGTGGTGAAACATCGACACACACCGACTTCCTCATGAAGATGTAATCCAAGACTGCTATTATTTGCTGCAACCAAATTCAAGAATCAGAATTACAGATTCATAAATTAAGGAACTCAGAAAACAAAAATACAGAATACCAAAAAACAAATTGCACATTTCAAATAGTGCAAATGGTATTTGCTGCTAATGCAATTATACTGATTAAACAAGCATTTTTGGATGTTGCAACCAAGGGTACAAGACAAGAGCAAATGTCAGAGCCACAATATCAGATTCAGAATTCTGAGAAAGTGCAAGGATACAGCAACAATGATGTCAACACCAAGGACATGTATGAGATAAAATAACTCCTAATTTAAAATTCTGTCATAAATAATGAAAATATATCAACTACTGAATTCTACATTTTGCTGCAGCATTCATTTGGTTCTCTAATGCATTTGATACAAGCACCAGTCCAGTTTGATCAATTACTTGAGGTAAAAAACATATTTCATAGATGCAATGAAAAATTAAGATCTTAATAAAAGTAAAATTAGTACTTAAGTGCTTTTTTTTATGAAGCAGAATAGTATGTATATGACAACAAGCAGAGTTGATGATTATCAAACATCAATGAACTCACATGGTACAGAAGCTATGAAGGCAGTACAGTCAACTCCATATCAAGTATTTGGAGGCACAAATTGTTCCACTTACCGTTTCTACAGATACAAAAAGGTGAGCAAAATCATTGCTTACTCCCAGGAAAGCCAAGATAAAAAGGTTGTTTTTGGACTAAAATATATTTCAATGCAGGGAGGCTACACTGAACTTATGCTGGAATAGATGATGAACTCTCAGGAGGATAATCAGACTGATAGGAATACGCAGGTAAAATTTATAAATACCAGTATACAAAAATTACAATTCAGACATATGTAAATTACACACATATGTGCAATGTAAATTCAGCATAATAGGATTGTAATTTCAATGCTTCATTATAAATTGTGCAACAACATGAAGAGATGCAAGGATCATTAACAAAGATGATACTTGAAAATGACAGGAATGAGGTAAAACTATATTATATATGTTTGTCAAACTAGTTGTGTTATATTATAAATGGTAACCATTCTCATTATCAAACAAATAAAACAGAATATGAGCCTTGAAGATCTGGATGGAATCTTTGGACCACAAACTGACTGGTCAATATCAGAGTCAAGGTTGTAATATGAGGTAGATACAAATAGCGGAGCCAATTTGATTTTATTTATAAGCAATACAAATATATACTGGCATCAAAGTAAAACTTATCGTTGCAAAAACAGGATGGAGAAATGACAATCATCGCTGATGATGATGGAGCAACGACAAGCATAGCTAATGATGATAGATCTGAAATTCAACAATACCATTGGCAAACTGATGTATTTAATAACATGGACATTGATGAGGTACATAAAAAATGATCTCTTTGACTATTTTAGTCCACACTGGAAAAAAAATTATTTGTATTATAAATGACATTACTCAGAAACTAAGACTGCTGCTAATATATTTATAGGTGCAGCATAAAAATCAAGATGATCAACCAACAATGAAAGAAAATGACTTGAGGATCATAGCAACAGAACCAACAAGTTCAGATATTACATAAGCTATAACAGATGATAATGAGCATGTTTGATTTAGATGAGGACAAGAGAGTGAGAAACTTGTTCTGGATAGACTGTTCTTCTATGAAATATTATACAGATTATGGAGAATGTGTAAGTTTTGACACGACATATATGACCAACCGATACAACTTACCTTTTGCACCATTTGTTGAAATCATAGGACATGGGCAAAGTTGCCTTTTCGGATGTGCTTTCCTGCATGATGAGATAGTGGACACTTTTAAGTGGGTATTTCAAACCTTCCTTGAAGCAATAGAAGAAAAACACCCTCAAACGATCATCATAGACCAAGAGATGGTGATGAAATCAGCAATAGAGCAAGTCTTCATAAACACAAAGCATAGAAATTGCCTGTTCCACATAAAGACCAAATGCTACAATAAAAATGTTAAGGTGTTTGCAGCAAACGAAGGACTATATGAAGACTTCGAAGATATAGTGAACAATAGTCTAACAGTGGAAGAATTTGAGCGACTTTGGAAGAGAATGATTGAGGAAAGAAACCTTCAAGGGAATCACTACTTTTCCAAAATGTGGGAAATAAGAAAAAGGTTTATCCCGGTCTACTACAAAAATGACTTCTTTCCTTTCATACAGACCGTATCCAGAAGTGAGGCAACAAATGCAAGGTTCAAAGACAATATAGGGCCAACCTATAGTATCATTAGCTTTCTGAAAGAGTACAATCGGATTGTTGATACCATAAATCGAGTAGAAAGGCTAGAGAACAGCTATAGCAAGCAGAAAAGGCCAAAGTAATTTATATTCGGCTACAAAATAGAGCAGCAAACACAACAGCTATACAATAGAAATATATTGAAAAAGTTCCAACTACAACTGAAGGCAACATCAAGGCTGAACTACAGGGAAACCCAAGATGGAAAAACATTTCAGATGTGGCAAAAAAAGTAACCAGATTCAGGAGGTTCATAGGTTCAGGAGATATACAGTAAACACAGACCTAACAAAAAGCGAAGAAGAATTTACTTGCATATCTGCAAAATTCAGCAAAAATAGGATATTGTGCTCTCATATCCTAAAAATAGTCATTGAAAAGAAAGTCAACACAATTCCAGACAAATACTTCTTAGACCGGTGGAGAAAAAAAGGATATGAAGGTACATGTTGAAAGACAAGAAGAAGAAACAGTTACAACAAACTCATTATTGAGATTCAAACATATTATCTGGGAAGTCAATAATACTGAATTCAAAAGGATCAAAAAATGAGGAAGTCATGGAATATCTTATGACATAATTTGACAAAGTGGGAATCAATTTAGATAGAATGTTATCTGCCCAGCAAACAGATGAAGCACAAAATGACCAGTGAGGAAATGGAGAAGGAGAAACTATAGCAGCACAAGCGGAAAATAAATGAGCACTGAAAAATTAGTTGAAAATGGACAATGAAACTAAAATCACATAAAGGGATAAGAGGCAATTATCATCATTGAAAAACAACATGCAGCTAAAAAATGTCTACTACAAAAATTATTCTGCAATGAGCATTATAGCGGGACACAAACTCATAATTAATTTTGTAGAACCGAGCTCTTCTCACAAATTAAACTGCCTTAAAAATCAACACCACATTTCCACTATCAAAAACAATTATAAATATCAATCTGCATCGAAAAAAAACAAAGATACAATCAACAACAATAGCGTATCATCTACCTATGCATCAATCAAACCATTCGAATCTCTTGAACCATTCAAACCACAAATCATGTGAACAACAATCATAGGACAATGAACCAACAAACAATCGTCAACTCCTAAAAGCTATACAGACTACCCTGCAGAGATAACACCATCCGCCAACGAATCAAAAAATGGGGCAAAAAAACTAAGCACAAACTAAAGAACACGGGAACTCGGATCCCGCATCACCTAAGGGGAAAACACTAGACAACGAACAACACAACACAAAAATCGCATACGAGCGGACACACAAAGCAGATCTGAAACGAGGACAAAGGCATTAAATATCAACACACACATTGAATAAGGCAACAAACAAACCCAAGCATCGATGGAACATATCGCAAAGAAGGGGGCAGGAAGAACTTAGCTCGCGAAACCCTAGAAACCGCAGCTCGCCGTGCCGGGGAGCGGCGCCATGCCCTGAGCGCCCTGCACAGGCGGCTAGGGTCGGCGCGCCGCGCGGGGGATCCACGCCGACGACCGTGAGGAAGCGCGCGTCCTCCGAGTCCAGTCGGTCGCCCAGGTGGAACCACCACACACGGACCAACGCCAGGCCGCCATCGGGGCTGGCCAGGGTCACGCCCACCTGCGCGAATCGGACGCCCTCCACGCGGGCGCGCGTGGCCTCATAGCGGGTGTCGAGCGTGAATGGGAAAATGGGGAAACGGACGACACAAAATCAGGCGCGGAGTCCAAAAGAAATTAAACAGTAGCACTGATAATCGGGACCCACAACATAGAGAAACAAACGGCGGTGGCAAGCACAAGCACACGATGCCCGTCCAACGGACACAAAATTCGTGTGCCAACGAAAAAATAAAACACATGTGTGTTGTATAGCATTTCTGTTTTAAAAATAATCCGGCCCTCAACACCGTACCCATCCTCTTAATGACGTGGCAGTGCTCTTGCCTGTTGATTCCATTACACGGTTTTCTTTAATCTGCATGCTACTGCTGCGACGGATGTCGATGACGCAGTGTGTCTGGTGGAACGTCCTCCTTATTTCCTGTAGCTACGGTGGCCGACGATTTATCGCTGCGGGAGAAAACTGTAGACCAGGCTTTATTTCACTGACTGATGATGAAACATTGCTTGTCTACAAATATTGATCGATCGCCGTTAATGCAGAGCATCCGGATCACCCGTCCCGGACTGCCGCTGTCGCCCGCGACGGATCGGACACGCCATCCAACCGGTGGGGCGTACCGTGCGCAGGCGCACAGCCAACTCGATCGGACTCGCGGCGGCAGTTGTTAGAAAAATCGCGCGCCTGACGGCCCTGTCAGGGACGGCCGGACGGGGGAGGAGGAGGATGACTGGTTGGTGGCCGAGCCGAGCGCCCGTGTCTCGCCCGCTCGCGCGTCCTGCCCTGATCGGTGCCATGCCCATGCCGGCCGGTGGTGAAGATCGACTGGCAAGTGCCGAGTGGTGACCAAACGCAACCACTGCCCCCTTGCCCAGCCACTGCATGGCGCCTCCGCCTCCGCGGCTCCTCGCCATCTCGCGTCGTGTCGGCGTCACGAACAGTTAGCGTGCGACCTCTAGGAGGCCGCGCCGAACCGCCCGTGGTTTCCGCTAGCTTTTACCTTTTTTTTCCCACGCGTCCCGGCAAAAGGCCGCAGCCCGCATGCAGGTGACGCACGGGTCGCGGGGGTCGCTGAGCTAGATCGTGGAAACTCAAGTACTGCCGTCTCAAAGGCCGGAAGACGCTTGCAGTTACGTAGGTTATAGTAGTTAACTATAGTTATGCACATGCAGCAGTCGGCATCCACAAATATATGATGGCGTGTGGAGCTGCTTCAGCTTGCTCGCTGTGATTGGACACAGTGGAATCGTGGTTGCTTCCGGTATGTGTAAGCAGTCTTGACAAGATTTTATCCGGATTTGTTCCTCGTACATAATGGATAGGTGATCCATCGCATTGCTGCTGTGTTTGTTCTAGTAGGTGCGCTGCCTTCCAAACCAAACTGCAGCCACCTTTGACCCTGACGAGATCATCATGTATTACAAACCACAAAGTGAAACTGAAAAGTAACTAACCAACCGTACGTGTCCGACGTTGCCAATGCCAAAGCCCAGCTGCCCTGCCGTAAGCCAGAAGAATGAAGAATCCATGTGTTTGCTGACTGAAAAAGGAAACAAAAGGAGTTGCATCTACCTGCAATGCACCCACACCGTACCCACAGTTTGTTCGACGCGTTCAGAGGTAGCTACGATTGGTTGTCTAACGAGTAACGACAATTGACTAGAGGCATGGCCCGGGCACACCTGTTGCTTTGGCATATAACAAAAACTTGTGTTCGGCTTAATTAGCTGTATCTCAGGAGTCAGGAAGCTGGATTAGGGCGATGCAAACTGGAGAACTAGACTAGAGGAAGATGATGTCAGTTTTCACTGCTACGTGCTATGCTCACTTTTGCCAACCACACGTTACGTACTGTCGTTGGAGCAATGCAATGAAAAGATGGATACGCATACGCATCACCTAAGACTTTCAGAGACCTCAGGAAACAAAATAATTAAGCTTCACGATACATGGTTTCAAAGGACAGATAATGGAATAGGACACATAAAACAATCCTAATAACCACTGCATCGAAGAGAGCACACATAAATAATAAGGAGCCGGACATAGCAGAGTCAAACACATCAACAAATCTGAGAATCCATTACAGAGTACACAATCCAAATGATAGTTCCAGTAGCAGATGCTAACGAAAATATATAAACAGTGTCCAAACGGGCATGTTCGGCTGGTATTAAAGCCGGCTGAAGCTGTTTTATTATAAGAGAAAAAATACTGTAGATTCTAGCTGATAAACCGGCTGATAAGTTCAAGCGAACTAAACATATAGTATCATCACATATATTGTTTTAAGTCATATATGTAGTTTCAGCAGATAGTGCAAGTCATAAGCATGCGTGCCGCCACTAAAGTAAAAGGGGCAACCGTGCGTTTCAGGCTCCTCTGTTGAGTTTGAGTCGCAGGAGGTGCTCCTTCCCGGCGTTGTGCTGCTCGACGTTGAGCCCGCTGGAGAGGTGCACGTCGCACACCTTGCACCGCACGTTCATCTCCCCGGCGAGCAAGGCCACCCTGTTGCGGTGCTTCCGCCCCTGCTCGTGCTGCTTCAGGTGCCACGCCGTCATGCACAGCACGCCGCAGAAGGCGCACGGCACGGTGGGCTTCTTCTTCGCCGCTGGGTGAGGTGGCTTGGGCGCCGTCCTTCGCTGGAGCGCGGGCACCACGGCGCTGGTGGGGCCGGCGTGCACTGGCGGCGCGGCCGTGGCGGCGCCGTGTGCACCTGCCGCCGGCGGCTGCGAAGCATGCCCCGCCCTTTGTGCGTTCAGCGCTGGTGGGGCCAGGGCGCGGTGGGCGTTCGGCGGCGCCGGTTGGTGTGGTGGCTGCGCCGGCGCCTTCGGCCCTGGTGGCCGGCGTTGGTACTGCTTCTGCGGTGGCGTGCGAACACCCGCGAACCCCGGAGGCGGTCCGATTGCCAGCCTCTTTGCGCATGGGTGCGGCGCCGGTGGAGGTGGTGGTGGTGGCGGTGGGGGCAGGGGTGATTGCTGTACCTGAGAAGAAGTGAGGAAATACACAAGTCACACAACAGGTCATAGACAGAATCCACCGTACGCGACAATGCAATTGCAATTTGTAACAAAGACGAAGTGAATGCAGGCATCAAACTTGGAATGGATGGATCTAACTATGCGGTTGCTGAACATCATGTATAGTCCTATTAGTTTTTCAGAAGTGTAAAATGTGACAATGTACTGACATACTTTTTAAAATCCATGTACAGAACCTTCCACATTACAATCCTACAGTTAGAGGTCCTTTCCTCTTCAAATGAAGAAAGAACGTCAGAAGGAGTAAGTGTGCCAGTTAAAGAAAAAACAAAGGACCCTTAGGCCCTGTTCGACTTACCTCATATTCGGCTAGTTCGATTTTTTTTTTCAGTCGGAACAGTGTTTTTCTCTCACAACAATTCAGCCGGAACAGTGTTTTTTAGTCAATTTCAGCCAAGTTTTAGACCAGCGAATGGGGCCATAAACCCATTTCTCCAGCGAACGGGGCCATAGGCCCATTTCAGCCATGTTTGATTCTAAGACTCTCTCCAACAACCGCGACCCAAAATACATGACTCATTTCTCTTTTTGGTAGCGCTATAGACAAAGAGTTCAATACTTATTTTTTGTCTTCTCCAACAACAAGACCCAAAAGACAACCATTTCTGCAAATGGGTCTCCAGAAAAGAGGATATTCAGATTTGGGTTATGCCTCTCCTTGCACCTAAAATGGGTCTTCCATATAGTTACTCTGTTGGAGACTATATGTATTGTGCTGGAGACCCTTTTTGGGTTTGGGTTCCGCAATGAGTCTCATGTTGGAGACAACCTAAGACAAACTTTGTGTTATCCACCAATAAACTATTCTTTAAATTAATTGCAGTATCATCTTTCTACACCACGTTTGTTTAACTGAAAAATGCAGCTACAGGTGACAATTCTAGCGCTTCATTATGAACTACCATTTGAGGAAAGACACCATCACAAGGCAACTGAAGAGTACATGTATTGTATCTTGAATGGTAGGCTTTCAAGGCTATCACTACCTTCAAAAATATATTTGGATTTAGAACTGACAAGCCTTGCAGTATGTTTTTTGTTGCAAGTGTCAATCGATTGGGTCCTTATGTCACCGAGAGATTATATCAAAACAAAAACTTAAAGTTGAAGATTAGAAAGAAATGCATGCAGTCCTAGAACCAGTGTTTTCGTTTTCTCTAGCAATCATAACTTAACTGAAAAATGCTACTCGACACTCTTTCTCTAGCTGAAATTACTGCTATGATTAGACATGCACAAACCACATACATAAGCACAAACATAAAACAAAACTCCTTGCTCTAGAGCCAGCCAATGTGTGAGTTCCTCTCCAGTGGTCTTAGGTCAAGTTTGAATTTGAGAGAGAGAGGTACAATATTAGATGTAAAAGGGTGTGTGTAGGTGTGTGGCTGTATGGGGTTTTTAAACCCACTCCTTTATTCTTCTTAATATAATGATACACAGCTCTCCTGTGTGTTCGAGGAAAAAAAACCGTTGAAATCTGAACTACATTTTTCAAAAAAAAAAAAACAACACTTCAATATTCAAACTCACATCCTGTAAGTGAAGGATTGTGCCTCACCGGTGGGGCTGGGGAGGCTGCAACTGAGCACTGCCAGAGGGTTGCAGGCTCCTCCTCCTCCTGATGAGCTCGAACCGGCGCTGGACGTCCTTGGTGAACATGTCCCTCAGCTCTTGGTCGGTGGTGATATGCCCGGGTACATCACTCTCCCTTTCATCTTCTACTTTGATCACAAGAGTACCCGGCGGAATCGGAAATGGCGACGCCATGCTCTTCAGAGGAGTGGCCGGCTGGATGTGCTCCTAGGGGATGAAATTGTGTAAGTCTCTTTAGAGTGTGCGTACAGTACCACACACAAACAAACCATAGCAACATATACATGCTCTACTTTCATCCCACGTTGGTTAACCCCTCACACATTGTGCATTGAGAGCACACTTCATGGGCCAAGCCATAGAGTGATGGAGAGAGCCTAGCCCAGTGTTTGTATTGGGTAGAAAATTAAAGGAACCGGGCCCAGCATGAGTCCGACTCCAGAACGGCAGAACTCATTCAATTAGAGTCGGTTCATCTCCTCCCTAAAAAAAAGAGTCGGTTCATCTCTTCGCTAGCTTTCATATTCAAAGAACCGATCTCTCTCTCCCATGAAGTGTATTGACCGGGACGAGACATGCATGCAGGTAACTGGCTCCTCGACCGCCTAAGCTTAGCTTTCTACTAGTGAGGCCTGTTGGTGAAATTTGCTTGCATTTAGTAGTTATTCATGTCTGTGTATGTCTCTTGTTTTGTTATTTGGGACGCAGTCATGAGCTTGGGGGTTGATAGTCCCGGTGAGGACTTCGTGAAATTGGGGTTTAGGGTCTGTTGTGGAGATGATGGCCATATGTATGGCAGGACGGGGTTTAGGAGCACCGAGTCAAGCAGGAAGGTGAAGTGTATTGACTTTGCTAATTTAGCTCCAGTAAATTAAACGTGAACATTTGTCGGTATAAAGCAAGCTCGGTTGGGTTCATTTATGTTGTGATTCGTATTGGGTATGGTACAGGATTGGGGATCCCAGGGAGCAGTACTACTTTAGCTTATAAAAAAAATGTTTGTATTGTTGAAATTTAAATTGTTGTCATCTTCAGCTATTTTTTTAGAGGATAGTTTGTTAGTCCTATATGGGAATAGAATGGGAAAGATTTAGTTTATCTCTGCAAGATTTTCTTACTATGAATAAATAATGCATTCTGCATTGTTGGTTTTTAGATAAAAAGTTATATTCCACTTCACCTTTAAATTTTAAGTCCTTGAAAATTTTAAATGTATAATTATTGGTCCTAAGACCATGTGCCTTTGTGAATTTTTTTCCTTTGTCTTTTGGAACTACTTGTCAATTGGACAAGGACATGGCGTGTGGATGTTGAACCTGTGCGGTCACGAATTTGTAGAGGTACGGTGAGTTGATGACTATGCAGGTTTAATATATTGTTCATCTAAGCTGCTTATTGGTGCTAATTAAAAGTGTAAATTGCAGTGATTTTGCTTAGTCAGAGTTGTAAAGTTTGACTAGCTATTGGTGTTTTGGCATAGTGTTGACAAGTAGATGATGTTCTGGGATCTTGGGGGTGCACTACTTCTAACTATAGCCGATTCAAATACAAGAACACTATTGCTAGTGCTTTCGTGTTGACAAGTAGATGATGTTCTTCTTCTGAAACAAGCGCATCATGATTGATCTTGGGACAGGAAACAACAATAAGATCAATTGGACCTTGAAGGACAAGCATGAGTTTATTGACATTGTAGACACTGGGTATAGGGGTGCCCGGAAGGGCTGTGGTCTGATGATTGCTCCAAAGGACTACTCCACCAAGTACTGTTACTAGACCATTTTTGTTGGCTATTGATGTGTAGGTTCTGGCCTGCCATGTTCGGCAACTGGCCAACTGCCAACTTTCAAAACATGTCATGACTCAAGGGTTATTTACTTGCTGATTGTCACTTTAATAACATGTTGATTGTTACTTAACCGTTTCTTGATCTCTTACAAAATTGGAATGCAAAGTAACAATTATAATAAAAATCATTTGCCACTGATCTTATAACTTGAATTCAACTTTGATATATTCTATTTTTGTGTACTTTATTATGTATATAAAATTGAAGGCACCATTCAATTACAACAAGTTTGAACAATATAATAATATCTTGTGCAGCTATCTTTAGAGAAACTAAATTTTGAGCTCTCATGCAATTCGAACAAACATGAAAAAAATAGGACCGGTAAGAACATACATCTCAGGCTCTGCTATAAGCGAGACGTGTAATTTTGGTGATATAAGAACCAGTGAGGATATTCATCTTTTGATGGTTAAACTGAGATATGTATAATTAATTCTGGTAAATAATAATCAACGAGGAGATTCATCAATTGACGACAAAAAGGAGACCATGTATGACCAGGTCTAATTCGAGATGAATATGCACCGTGTCCAGCGAGGAGGACATCCATCGAAGATAGTCAAACAAAAAAAATGCAAACCTTAAGTAATTATTTTCCAAAGTTACCAAAATGCTAGAGCTCATACAACCAGAATATTAACCATCCTTCATCTTTGTGCAAATTTGAAAGTGGATAAAGATAGGTTTGACAAATTAAAATAGATCCATATCTGACTTGACACTAATCTATGAATGCAAAAGAGCTGAGTTTTACATGATCATTTCAAACAACATAGAACCAAAATAATGGTCATTCCTTCCTGCTGTGCAAATTTGCAATGCAAAGTAAGATGGGTTTCATAGAAAAACAGGTATAAAACTATCTTGGCACTATTCTGTGAACACGGAAGAGCTGAGTTTTTTATGATTTATTAAGACAAGAAGATGCAACATAGATGCTAGGAAATTAACTACAGCCAAGGCTATTCATGAACACGTAAGAGCTGAGTTTTTTTTATGATTTATTCAGACAAGAAGATGCAACACAGATGCTAGGAAATTAACTACAGCCAAGGCTACATAATCATAATCATCAATGTATTGGCGTCACATGCTTTAACTTCTTGTGGAAATGATTACATCAAACAAAGGCAAACCATCAATGGGCATCCTAGCTAAGAGCCTAAGAACACGAGAAAGTAGGACGGCACCTAGTAATCATGGCGGGCAAACTAAACTTTCATGGCGCACAATAGGATAGATCTCATAGTCGTCGGGGCAATCTGGGATGCGGTCTCGATGATGAGGGTCTCAAACGCTGCTTGTCTTGGGGTCATAGTAGCCCAATGACAAACCTGTGTTGAGCAAAATCATCCATCCGTTGGGTCAACGACCAATGGTGTAGCCTTCTTTGATAACTCGTCAAGCACTATATGATACTCCATAAACCAGATACCACATCTTTCATCATCCATAGATCAACCGTGTTCTGCTCCGGCTGAATATGAAATACAAAGTGTACCATAGAGCTCGAGGATGGTCATATGTCCAACGCCATGGGCGCATGGTGGACCTTGCAGGACTTCAAATTACTCTATCTTGACATCGAGCATAGCGATTTCACATCTTGCGAAACCGGTCCAAGATTAGTCTCTACTATCCAAGAGATCTTGCCACCGACGAAGGTCGATTTGTCACGGGAGCTACTTGGTCTAGGAGGAGGGTCTATTGGATACCACTCCTCGCCATTCACATTCTTCTTAGGGCGATTCAACTCATAAGATCTCGTTTCTAGGTTCTTCTCTTTGTAGTTGATATGCACCAAGACATGCTCGTCAATCTTTGTGTTGCAACCCAACCCAATACGACCAGCGAAGAACGTCTCGTCGCCATCATCAAATGTTATGCGGAAAAAGTACCTCATGATAGGATTGCATATGAAATAATTTGCATGAGACCAATTCCCACATTAAGGCCGTGGCAAGGCTGGGAACACACAACAAACTCTAGCGGAAATGGCATTAGTAATCTTGGATCACGAATGCATTCCTCCGAATGCACATAGTGACCAAAGGTAGGGTCGATGATGAACATGATATGTGGGCTCCTCTTCAAGCGGTTTATGCGTGGATGACATGCGACCGGATGAAACAATCACTCATGATCATTCCACGCCACTCCTTGTAGACCATTCTCAGCTCCGAAAGGAGCGTGCGTGCCGACACCACTTGAGGATGTTGAACCAAGTCAAGGTGTTGGCGATGGCGAGAGAAGATCATGTCCTCAATTGTGCGGCCCGAGGGCACGAGACTCTCCTCATATACACCAATCGCTTCAAAATAGTCATCCTCGCAGCTCCCAAATGATGGTATCCTCTGGCTTCAATAGAATCTCTGGATCGCCGCCGCCGCCATTGGAGTCCACTACAAACACCTTGCAAGAGCCTGTCCCAAACATGATCTTCAGATCCCCATGAGCCGAGTAATATACACCTATTGGGGCAATCCAGAGTGACTTGAGAAGCATGCGCTCCGATTCCGGCCAAGCCGTCCAATCAATACAGCAAAGCTTCTCCCACCAGGTTTCCTTGTTGTTATGAACACATAGAACCAAAGGATCATCACTGTCCGGCTCCCCATAGCACACACACAAACGCCCGTCCAGCTCCGTCAGCACGGACGTGGCCGCGGCCACATTGCCAAAACCTGGGGGCGGAAGCAGCGAACCAAAGTTCTCGTCACCGATGCTGAAAGTGACGATGCCACCGTCAAAGCATAGGAAGTGCATGTAACACCCTAGGTGTTTGGCTTCCACATTTGCACTACATTTCATGAACATGAGCATCATGCATCCATGCGTGAACTTATATCACATGAAACATGATTTCGAAACATTGCAACATGTTGTATATTTCATGTGTGTTGTTTCTTTTATGAAATGTAAAGTGTGCAACACTTAAGTGCAACATGTGCCACTCACTTAGTGAAACAAGGTTAGTTAATATTATGCAACAAGATCATGAAACATGTGAAACATGACTATGAAACCATTGTAACAATTCATGTGTTTTGCATTGTTTCAGTACATACCTTGCTTGATTCTTGTGTGACCAATGTGTGGTGTGACTAATAATTCTCTTAAACAACTTAGTTATACTTAGAATGTCATTAGGAACAAGGTTCATGTTGATCATTTTGCCTAATTAGGTTTCCAAGTCATGGTTTGACCAATTTGGACCCCTAGAGCTCCTGTGTTTGACTGTCTAAAAAGTGTAGCTTAGGATGTTTGCATGTCTGAGCAACCTAAAGCAAAGTTGTAGAGAATTATATAAGGAACAAAAGTTATTTTATGACCATCTCATGAAAATGTGCAGAACATGCTCAAAAAGGGCCCACAAGCCTAAGATCGGTGCTGTTTCAACACTTAGAAATTTTCTAAGTATTGGAACTGCTTTTTAGTTTTCATGAAGGCAACTTTGGAACCTTGTAGATGGAAATCCATGGTGAATTTGCTCGAGCTCATGTTGAGTCAATTGGAGTACTCACTTAGCTCTATCATGTAGTCCAACTGGATTATAATTTGGTCGAGCCGATTAGGGGTTATGTAGCGTTGAAGTTTGCACAGTCGATCGATTCGATTGGGAACCGAATCGGAGTTCGAGACACACTCTGATGCCGACCGCTTTTGAAAACGCCCGACACGTGGTGCCACCCATCGCCGGGCCGTCTGACCAAGACGCCCGCAGCGCCATGAGACGCCCTAAGCGTGGCCAGCCACGACGTGAACCCTCCCATGCGCCTACTCCGACCAGTTCATAAGCTCAATTTTCATTTCCATGGCCTCCTCTATGAGCAGCGAGCAGAGCTCGGCGCCCGCCATTGCTGCCGAAAGCTCCACATCGCCTAGCCCGCTCGCCGCCAAGCAAAACGCTGCACCACAGCTCGACCAAAGCTCCACCATGTCCTCCTCTATGTCCTCCACCACTTAGCCGTGCCATCCGTGTGCGTGGGTGAGGGCCATTGGCCGTTTTTCCGCCACCGTCTCTGTGGCCGCGTCTCGCCGGAGCGGAGCTCACCGTGGTCACCCACCACCGAGACCTCCTTGTCCTCCTATCTTGGCTTG
Organism: Miscanthus lutarioriparius; assembly: GCA_904845875.1. Classification (NCBI taxonomy): domain Eukaryota; kingdom Viridiplantae; phylum Streptophyta; class Magnoliopsida; order Poales; family Poaceae; genus Miscanthus; species Miscanthus lutarioriparius. Next base: position 103,278,269 of record CAJGYO010000001.1, read on the forward strand.
GATAGCTCCGTAGTGACCTCATGGAGCTCATACCAAGCTCGGATGAGGCAGCAAGGGCTCGCCGTTGTTAGTACGTCTTGCCGGAGCTCTGCCGTGCCGCCATCACCGGCGATGAGCCACCTCTGCTAGGTCGTAGGTCGTGCCACTAGCACTAATCGACTCACCGCATCACGTAGATCACGTAGGTGTCCTCGGTGTCGCCGGAGTCCTCGTCGTCGGCGAGCCAGACCACCACCGCGCCATCGAACGCCGCCGTCCCCTGTTTTCTTTCGCTGACAGGTGGGGTCGTCTGACCCGAGGGCCCCGCTCGTCAGTGACCGTTGAGTAGAAGATAGTTCAAAAATTCTAGTTTTTAGTGCTATTTTGTGAAATTTATATCTCCAAATTGGTAGATCCAAATTGAGTACTTCCAATTTTTTTAGGATCATAGTGAAGTCTAGTATTTAGTAAAAATATGACATGAACACTTGTAGTGGAAAATTTGGATGAATTAAATTGGAACTTGAAATGTGTTTTTGAATGCATGCAAACTTGTTTAAATCATATCTTGAGTTTCTGTGATCCAAAAATTGTGAAATTTTGTGGGTAAGCTAGTATTGCTTAGTAGAAGCTCTGGTTAAAATTTGAGAGACATTGCATGTGTAGTTTTTGAGTTATAGATTTTCCTTTTATCATTGGTAGATATTTGTGTGAATTTTTGTTAAATATCTAGGAATCCTATGGTCATGAAACTTGGTAGGTAGTATCTTAGTACCTTAAGGATGCTAGGAAAAATATGAAATCTGTTGCTTGACACTTTTCACTAAGGTTTCCTAATTATGCCATTTTAAGCCATTCTGCCTTACCATTTTTGTGTAGGTTGTTATACTTACTCAAATGGTGTAAAATTTTTATGATAGTCTACTTAGGGCATGTAGTGTCTACTGTAATTTTTGTAGATTTAATGGTGTAGTTTTCATATATGTTTACTATTTCCTCTAATTAATTAAATAAATTAAGAAAGGTATTAAAAGAAATGTTTTGGTGATGAACACCCTACTTTCTGGTGTTCTTGTGATATGTGTGATATGTGAGTAGAGTTAGTTTTGTCCAATTATGTGTTTATATCATAAGTTAATAATTAATTATTTGCATTATGTCCTTCTGGACAGATCTGGGTACTTTGGAAAGTTCCCCATGATATTTTGATTTGCTGTGAATGTGATGAATACAAAAGTTGGATATAATTTATGTATCTAGCTCCTATCAAAATTTGAGGGCATTTGGCCTAGTAGTTTAGAAACTACAGCTGTTTAAAGTTAGGTTCCAGTTTTGCTTACTCTCTGCCTTGTGAGGACAGAGTTCTATTGATTTATGAATTCGACTTAGTAAAGTGTTGAATCATGCTTTGAGGTCTAAAAATGAATTGTAGACAATTTCATAAGATTTCCAGATTGTCTTGTTTAAAGTCATTTGGAATTATAAATCTCCAGTTATGACTAGTTTACTGCACCATTACATAGTCTTCATTTTTGCTGAAATACAAATGCTTGAGTGTATGTTGTTGCAATGTTCTCATTGATTGTTTAGGGGTTAGCCTAACTTGAGAATATGCTTAGGTGCAGGTGCTAGATCATTAACTGAAGATGAGCAATTATACATTAGGTTGTATAAACTTGGTAAGTAAAGTGATTTGAATAGGGCTTAAGTTGGAATATGCAAACTACAGCGAACATGTGCATTCCCCGAGGATCCCTGACATTCGTTCATGTGCATCCATGATATTTATCTTGCGCATTCATGCAATAGGTGTGCCGGAGGGAGTGACATTGCTGGAGTTCGAGGGAGCCAACCAGGAGGAGGAACCCGAGGTGCAGGAAGCCGACGAAGCAGTCGCCGTGGAGGAATTGCCCGAGTGCCCTGACCACCAGCCTTCCTCGTTCCTGAAAGGCAAGCCCCGGAGCATATTAAGCCTCCCATGTTTTTACAAATACTTTGAGTACCTTTTATTGTTGATGATGCATTATATATCCTTCCTTGTCCAGATATCGCACTGGAATCCTATTTAAGTTCAGGAACGGGTTAAATGCTTAGCCATGCTTAGTGCGGTAGAAGTCAGGTGATTTCCTGTCACCTGCGAGCTTTAGGATGAGGTGGATCACGGTTGACTATATTTGCTATCGTGGAAAAGAACCATGTGAATAATGAATTAAGACCGGGCGGGGTCTTGTGTAGGTTTGAACATAGTGACTCCGTCTGAGTCGTTTAAGAACCGATACGCTGTACGTCCTCATGTCATGTTGAACGCAGCCTAACACTTAGCTGACCGGATAAGTCGTTCCGACCGCGAAGCCTAGTAGCTCGACTCAGGCCGGGGACGCAAGCAGTGGCCGCATTCTGGAGGTAGTAAGGATGTGCGGAGAGCCATTGGCATAAGTCCAAGGCGGGTTAGAGTCCCGAACAACCTTGGCAGAGTGGTTCTCTAAGAATGTCGATCTGATCGGACTCGTGACTCCTGAATCGTACCAAAGGTGACTTGTTTGCGACTCCGGCGGGGAAGCAGGGTTTGTGTTTAGGAATACCCCTCCAGCTGGATAGGAATCGATTCGAATCGCCGTCTCTCCCGGATAGTGAGAACTTGACTGAGCAGCGGCAACGTAGATTCAATTAATTTAACGATATGGTTAATTGGATGATGATGATAAGGTTGCCACAATGAATACCTGATATGGTTATTAATGTTTGCACCCGAATAAAATGATTGCTTAGTATAGGTGCTAATATAGATGACAGGTTAATGGCTAAAAAGTCACTGCTAGTTCAGGCTAAGAGTTGATCATTATTACTTATGCTTTTCTGCAAAAAGAAAGTGTCAGCCAGATCCACTACATTAAGCTATGCATAATCCTTGATGTCATTTGTTTGGTTTTCGATGGGTAAGTCTAGCTGAGTACATTCCCGTACTCAGGGTTTATTCCCTCTTGTTGCAGATGACCTTCTATATCAGGGATTCTATAAGTATTGTCTCCACCCGGTGGGTGATGAAGATTAGATCATAGGCATGATCTCTGTTCTCTTATCTGAATGCTTTTGCGGGTTGTGATCAGCGAACCAGTATGTGTATTTGAACTCGGGTGTGTAAGTTAAACTATTTGCTTCCGCATGTTTTACAAGACTTGTTTTGTAATAACGATGACTCTGTGATGATGTAATCTATTTGCGAACGTCTGCAAAATGTTGTAACGTACGATATGTTATGTTGAATTACTATGATCTTGGTTGTATGCAAGTTGGTTTAAAATCCTTCGAGATTTCAGTTGACTACCGGGTTTATATGGGCTCAAGTTTGAGAATTTGATCATTTCAGCGATTATTTTTATACTTGTGCTCTTATAAATTGGTCGGTTCTGTGACAGCTGGCATCAGAGCTAGATTCAACATTAAACATGTCTTACGACTATTTAAAACAAAAGCTTTTGTTGTAAAAATGGTTCTCCAATTTATAGTTATGTATAAGTGTTCAAAAATCAAAATTTTTATGGTATACTGGTGATCACATCCTTTATAGCCCACTTAAGGACTTCTAGGTGGCTTATATATAATTACTAACTTGGGGGAATTGATTGTTTCTTTTTCGTCGTCCATGCGGCGTGATATTGCATGGATGCCATTCGTTTGAATGGTAATGTATGGATCAATTGCCTCTACGCTAAGGTAAGTGTGAGTTGTGAGAGCTTGACCGTCCAACCGTCGGTCTAGGGGAGAGCTAGTTGTGGTTACTGGAGTATTTACATGTTGCATACATGTATATATGAAGGTACTTAATTGTGGGTACATTTGTCGGGTAGTTTGGATATCGAAGTATATATATCGGGGGATGTATATATGGAGAGTATCTTAGTTACTGCCTGTGTAATTAGCATTATATCTTGTTGGGTTGGGCTGCAATGAAGTTTTCTGCAGGTACACTAACAACGCACCGTGTAGATCGACTAATTACTGCTAATTGAGAGAACGTATGTATGCCACCGTATATCCCGCTAAAGCTTAAATTTTAATAGGTTTGTGAGGACGTACGGAACGTGCATGCATCATATTCACTCATGTCATTCATATTGCATTACTCCCTCCCTTATAATTGCTTATCCCAAGTGTAAAGTGCAATCTCTCAGCAAAGTAATCCTCTCACGTGAATTGCATCCCTTTTTGATACAGATGGCCGCGCCCGTGTTTCCTACTGGTAGCAGCACCTTTTTGGACCAGTTTGGTACTCCCACCTTGCTCTGGAGGCTGCTCAGTTCAGTTGGGTACCCGGAGGCACCCAGTTACACATGGAGGCATGCGGTACCCTTGGGAGATGTACCATGGTACATCGTGACCTTCATCGTGCCGCAAAACCCCACAAGACCGTTGTGGCATGGGTGGAGCATTGAGACTGATGGGCAAAGCCCATGGGAAGCCGCTCAGGTTGCTACCCTTGATGTGCTGATGGATATAGCATAGAGCTTCAGGGATGAGTTAGTGGGTGGACCTGCTTCATCCATTCCTCGAGTGTCTCCTACTGAGGCTGAGTGGACTCAGGACGTTGGTCAGGCCTTGGTTCGAGGCCATGGCGAACGGGTGTAGAGCGACAACGCTGGAATGAGTGCTATGATGGCAGTCCTGAAGCTTTGTCGAGTCAGGCAAAACACCCTTTTCAGTGTGCTTGATGAAGCCGGCAAGGCAATGGAAGCTCAGCACAAGTTCAGGTTGCGTGCCCACAAGTATCGCCGTAAGGCGAATGTATGTGGGAGAGCTCAACAAGAAGTTGATGAGATTCGTGGTATTGCAAATTATCACTTGCAACAGTGGGGTCAAACCGCACGCGAGAGAGACGAGCTTCATAACCAGCTGATGAACCTCACTATTGAGAGAGATGAGGCTGCACAAGAGTTGGATCGTGTGTCACATCACCGGGATGCAGCTTTAGAGTTAGCAGAAGAAAGACGTCAGGGTTGGATTTTGGCCAACCACAACGCCTTTCAAAGGGAGCAAGCACTATAAGAACAGCTTGAAGAGCTTCAGGTTGAGCACCATCAACTGCACAACCGTCTATTTCCTATTCCTCACCCCATACCAAGGTATCCAAATGTGGGTGGACCTCAAGTGATTGAGGCCGATGAGGAGGAAGAGGACGTGCAGATGGTTGACAATGCAGCTGAGCCGGCAGAAGAAGAAGAAGAAGAGGAAGACCCAGAAGAAGTCCAAGGTGTCTCCGATGTGGACAGCGATCACTTCGACGAGTAGTTCTTTAGCAAGTCTCGCTAGTTTAAGCTTTTGCAGTCATTGATGTAATGGACTTAAGTACGATGACTGATGTTGGATGTACTCTTTTAATTCGAACTCGGCATGTAATGTACTTTAATTCGCTCCCTTCGGGATGCGTATCGTAATGGTTAAGTTTAAAACTTGTCATGTTGGAATGCACTACGTATGGCGCTAGTAATCTACTTGATGATGTGGTGATTGGAGAATGAATTATTGCCTCTATTTATTGTATGAAGTTTTCATTCTCGGCAGTAAATTCAGTTTGGCACAATTATATTGTTCCTCTCCAATGTGCTGACATCATCAATAATTACTGGTTGCGCATTGTTGCAGATGCCTCGCACTCGTTCCAATGGTGCGGCTGGTGATGATGATGATCTTCCACTGTCATCACCACCCACACCAACGGAATTGATAGCAATGCTTGCGGAAGGACAGCGCACTATGGCCGAGGCCCTCCGTACGATCGCGAATCGGGATGGTCGTGGTCCACGCCAAGGACCAGAACCAAATCAATACAGTGATTTCAAGGATTTCCTTGACACAAAACCCCCGATCTTCAAGGAGGCTGAGGAGCCTCTACAAGCTGATGAGTGGTTGAATACTCTCGAGCAGAAGTTTCGTCTGCTCCGCTTGACTGAGGTGCTGAAGACTGAGTACGCATCTCACCAACTGCATGGGCCAGCTGGCATTTGGTGGAGTCATCATCGGTCCACTATGCCCGCTAATGCCCAAATCACTTGGGATCAGTTCAAGGCTGCTTTCAGGGGAAATTATATTCCTCCTGGTCTCATGGTGATCAAGCATACCGAGTTCATAAAGCTGACTCAGGGGAACAAGAGCCTGAATGAATACCTGCAAGCTTTCAATAACCTTGCAAGGTATGCTACTGAGTTTGTGGACACCGATGCCAAGAAGATTGCTAGCTTCAAGCGGGGACTTAGCCCCAAACTGATGAAGACCATGGGAAATTGCAAGTGTGCTCATTTTAATGAGTTTGTGAGTGATGCTTTATCGCAAGAGAACAACAATGCTGTGTATGAGGCTTCAAAAAGTTGTAAGAGGGCCGATGAGGCGAGTGCCTCACAATCCAAGGCTCCCGTCACACAGAGGGCTCCATTCCGTCCTCCAGCGCCAGTCGCTAAGTTTCACCCACCGCAGAAGAAGAATCCCGCCAAGACTGGGTTTCGCAAGGCATTTACAGTTGCTCTTCCCAAGGGCACTACTAGTCAGGACAGTTCCAGGGCTCCTCCAAGCAACATGCCGTGCTGGAACTGCAACAAGATAGGCCACTGGGCAAGGGAATGCCCTTACCCTAAGAAGAATAACTACCAAGGTGGTTGTCAGGGGCAGGTGAATCACACTAATATTACTGAGATTCCTTCAGGAGAGGTAGTGACTGCTGGTAAGTTTCTGATTGATCAACACCCCGTAGTTGTACTATTTGATTCAGGTGCTTCGCATTCCTTTATTAGTCCAGCATTTGCATCCAAGTTTATGTAGAAAACATATACTGTTGAGGGTGAGGGTTATTGTATTAGGGCTGCCAGTGGTATTATCCCAACCAAGCTGGTAGTTGGGGACGTACAATTTGAGATAGAGGGGCGAAGTTATCAGGTTGATCTGGTAGTTTTACCGGGGCTGGGTATCGATGTGATATTGGGAATGAATTGGATGAGCAGGCACGGGGTGCTTATTGATACATCAACTAGAGTAGTCATGCTCAGAGATCCTAGTAATCTAGAAGGTTTTCTGGTGCAACTACCTAGGGACATCAATCTTTCTTGTGCGGCTAATGCGGTGCAAGCAAAGGCTATTGCAGATATCCCTGTAGTGTGTGACTTTCCGGATGTTTTTCCCGATGATTTGCCTGGATTACCCCCGGATCGGGAAGTGGAGTTCAAGATAGAGTTGCTTCCTAGCACAGCTCCTATCTCTAGAAGGCCATATAGAATGCCTCCCAATGAACTAGCTGAACTTAAGGCCCAGTTGAATGAACTTCTAAAGAAAGGCCTTATCCGTCCTAGTTCATCTCCGTGGGGGTGCCCAGCTATCTTTGTGAAGAAGAAGGATCAATCTCTATGCATGTGTGTAGATTATAGACCCTTGAATGCCATAACAATCAAGAATAAGTACCCTCTGCCACGCATAGATATCTTATTTGATCAGTTGTCCAAAGCAAAAGTCTTTTCCAAGATTGATTTGAGATCTGGGTATCATCAAATCAAGATTCGGCCTGAGGATGTCCCAAAAACTGCATTCTCTACGAGGTATGGTCTGTATGAGTACCTGGTTATGTCTTTTGGATTGACCAACGCCCCCGCACATTTTATGTATCTGATGAATTCGGTGTTTATGCCCGAGTTGGACAAATTTGTGGTGGTATTTATAGATGATATCTTGGTCTATTCTGAGAATGAAGAAGATCATGTTGAACATTTACGGGTGGTTCTCACTAGATTGCGAGAACACCAGCTGTATGCAAAGTTCAGCAAATGTGAATTTTGGCTTCGCGAGGTACCTTTTCTTGGACACGTATTGTCGGATGGTGGAATTATGGTTGATCCCACCAAGGTGCAAGAAGTGTTGAACTGGAAGGCTCCAATCTCGGTGCATGAGGTTCAGAGTTTTCTGGGGTTGGCTGGCTATTATTGTCGCTTCATCCCGGATTTCTCTAAAATAGCCAAGCCTATGACTCGATTGCTGCAAAAAGACATGAAGTTTGTCTGGACTCCTGAGTGTGATGCGGCTTTCCATACCCTGTGAACTCTTCTAACTTCGGCTCCGGTTTTGGCACAACCGGATATCGAGAAACCGTTTGATGTGTTCTGTGATGCATCAGGTATTGGGTTAGGAGGTGTTCTTATGCAAGAGGGTAGAGTCATTACTTATACCTCTCACCAACTTCGAAAGCATGAAGTGAATTATCCAACACATGACTTAGAACTCGCTGCAGTTGTTCATGCTTTGAAGGCCTGGAGACATTATTTACTTGGCAATGTGTGCAACATCTACACTGATCATAAAAGTCTCAAGTACATCTTCACTCAACCTGAGTTGAATATGCGTCAGAGAAGATGGCTCGAGTTGATCAAGGATTATAACCTCCAAGTGCACTATCACCCTGGCAAGGCAAATGTCATAGCGGATGCCTTAAGCAGGAAGTCTCATTGCCACTCTTTGATTGAGAGTGATGTCCATTTGTCGAAGCTCCTTCATCCTGTAGTCATTCACAACATCACTGTCAGTTGTACTCTACAGAGTCGAATTATTGAGCTACAGAAGATAGATGCAGGTGTGTTTCACATCAAGCGTAAGATGAAAGAGCAAGAGACCAAACATGTTCGAGTAGATGAGGAAGGCGTGTTATGGTTCAAGGATAGGTTGGTAGTTCCGAAGGATAGAGAGCTTAGAAATCAAATCATATCCGAAGCTCATTCCTCTAAATTATCTATTCATCCTGGTAGTAGCAAAATGTATCATGATTTGAAGCCTCGATTTTGGTGGACCAAAATGAAGAAAGAGATAGCCGCTTATGTGGCTAGGTGTGACACTTGTTGTCGGGTCAAGGCTGTGCACATGAAAGCTGGATTACTTCAGCCACTCTCTATTCCAGGTTGGAAATGGGAGGAGATAAGTATGGATTTTATTGTTGGACTCCCTACTACTCAGAGGAACTTTAACTCTATTTGGGTGATTGTAGACTGTTTGACCAAGTCAGCACACTTCATTCCTATCCGCATAGACTTTCGTCCAACCGACTATGCAGAGTTGTACTTCAACCAGATAGTCCGACTTCATGGGATCCCTCGTACTATTGTCTCGGATAGAGGACCACAGTTCACTGCTCGCTTTTGGGAGCACTTACATGGATTATTAGGAACTAAGCTAGTAAGAAGTTCTGCTTATCATCCGCAAACCAATGGGCAAACTGAACGAGTGAATCAAATCTTAGAAGATATGTTGAGAGCATGTGTCATCTCGGCTAAGGGCTCATGGGAAAAATGGTTGCCCCTAGCTGAATTCTCGTACAATAACAGTTATCAAGAGAGTATCAAGATGGCACCGTTTGAAGCTTTGTATGGCTGGAAGTGTAGAACCCCGTTGAACTGGGTAGAAGCCGGTGAAAGGAGATATTATGGAATTGATTTTGTTCAAGAAGCCGAAGAACAAGTCTGTGCTATCCAAACTCACATGGCCGCAGCTCAAGCTAGGTAGAAAAGTTATGCTGATCGACGTAGAAAACCTATTGAGTTCGAAGTTGGAGACTTCGTTTATCTGAAAGTCTCACCTATGAAGAGTGTCCAACGCTTCGGTGTGAAGCGAAAGCTTGCACCGAGATATGTTGGTCCGTTTGAAATCATTGGACAAAGTGGTAAGGTGGCGTACAAGATTCAATTACCTCCAGAGATGAGTGCCATCTTCAATGTCTTTCATGTATCCCAATTAAAAAAATGTCTTCGCGTCCCTGAAGAGAGAGTTCCATTGGGGGATATCGAGTTAAAATCTGATTTGACCTTTGAAGAAAAGCCGGTTCGAGTGATTGACACTCGTGAGCGAGTGACTTGGAGTCGGGTGGTCAAGTTCTACAAAGTCATGTGGAGTAATCAGGGTAGTGAACGCGATGCAACGTGGGAAAGAGAAGATTATTTGAGGGATGGTTATAAGGAATTCTATCAACATTGGTACGCTTTTCAAATCTTGAGACGAGATTTTTATAAGGGGGGAGGGCTGTAACACCCTAGGTGTTTGGCTTCCACATTTGCACTACATTTCATGAACATGAGCATCATGCATCCATGCGTGAACTTATATCACATGAAACATGATTTCGAAACATTGCAACATGTTGTATATTTCATGTGTGTTGTTTCTTTTATGAAATGTAAAGTGTGCAACACTTAAGTGCAACATGTGCCACTCACTTAGTGAAACAAGGTTAGTTAATATTATGCAACAAGATCATGAAACATGTGAAACATGACTATGAAACCATTGTAACAATTCATGTGTTTTGCATTGTTTCAGTACATACCTTGCTTGATTCTTGTGTGACCAATGTGTGGTGTGACTAATAATTCTCTTAAACAACTTAGTTATACTTAGAATGTCATTAGGAACAAGGTTCATGTTGATCATTTTGCCTAATTAGGTTTCCAAGTCATGGTTTGACCAATTTGGACCCCTAGAGCTCCTGTGTTTGACTGTCTAAAAAGTGTAGCTTAGGATGTTTGCATGTCTGAGCAACCTAAAGCAAAGTTGTAGAGAATTATATAAGGAACAAAAGTTATTTTATGACCATCTCATGAAAATGTGCAGAACATGCTCAAAAAGGGCCCACAAGCCTAAGATCGGTGCTGTTTCAACACTTAGAAATTTTCTAAGTATTGGAACTGCTTTTTAGTTTTCATGAAGGCAACTTTGGAACCTTGTAGATGGAAATCCATGGTGAATTTGCTCGAGCTCATGTTGAGTCAATTGGAGTACTCACTTAGCTCTATCATGTAGTCCAACTGGATTATAATTTGGTCGAGCCGATTAGGGGTTATGTAGCGTTGAAGTTTGCCTGTCAGTCAGTTCGATTGGGAACTGAATCGGAGTTCAGACAGCTACAGTACCGACCGTTTTCAGAAAACGCCCGACACGTGGTGCCACCCATCGCCGGCCGTCTGACCGCACGGCCACGCGCCGCGGACGCCCTAGCGTGGCCAGCCACGACGTGAACCCTCCCACGCGCCTACCCGACCAGTTCGCAAGCTCAATTTTCATTTCCATGGCCTCCTCTATGAGCAGCGACAGAGCTCAGCGCCCCGCCATTGCTGCCGAGCGAGCTCCGTCATCGCCTAGCCCGCTCGCCGCCGCAAAAACGCGCACCACAGCTCGACCAAAGCTCCACCATGTCCTCCTCTATGTCCTCCACCACTTAGCCGTGCCATCCGTGCCGTAGGTGAGGGCCATTGGCCGTTTTTCCGCCACCGTCTCTGTGGCCGCGTCTCGCCGGAGCGGAGCTCACCGTGGTCACCCACCACCGAGACCTCCTTGTCCTCCTATCTTGGCTTGGATAGCTCCGTAGTGACCTCATGGAGCTCATACCAAGCTCGGATGAGGCAGCAAGGGCTCGCCGTTGTTAGTACGTCTTGCCGGAGCTCTGTCGTGCCGCCATCACCGGCGATGAGCCACCTCTGCTAGGTCGTAGGTCGTGCCACTAGCACTAATCGACTCACCGCATCACGTAGATCACGTAGGTGTCCTCGGTGTCGCCGGAGTCCTCGTCGTCGGCGAGCCAGACCACCACCGCGCCATCGAACGCCGCCGTCCCCTATTTTCTTTCGCTGACAGGTGGGGTCGTCTGACCCGAGGGCCCCATCGTCGGTGGATGAGTTGAGTGAAGATAGTTCAAAAATTCTAGTTTTTAGTGCTATTTTGTGAAATTTATATCTCCAAATTGGTAGATCCAAATTGAGTACTTCCAATTTTTTTAGGATCATAGTGAAGTCTAGTATTTAGTAAAAATATGACATGAACACTTGTAGTGGAAAATTTGGATGAATTAAATTGGAACTTGAAATGTGTTTTTGAATGCATGCAAACTTGTTTAAATCATATCTTGAGTTTCTGTGATCCAAAAATTGTGAAATTTTGTGGGTAAGCTAGTATTGCTTAGTAGAAGCTCTGGTTAAAATTTGAGAGACATTGCATGTGTAGTTTTTGAGTTATAGATTTTCCTTTTATCATTGGTAGATATTTGTGTGAATTTTTGTTAAATATCTAGGAATCCTATGGTCATGAAACTTGGTAGGTAGTATCTTAGTACCTTAAGGATGCTAGGAAAAATATGAAATCTGTTGCTTGACACTTTTCACTAAGGTTTCCTAATTATGCCATTTTAAGCCATTCTGCCTTACCATTTTTGTGTAGGTTGTTATACTTACTCAAATGGTGTAAAATTTTTATGATAGTCTACTTAGGGCATGTAGTGTCTACTGTAATTTTTGTAGATTTAATGGTGTAGTTTTCATATATGTTTACTATTTCCTCTAATTAATTAAATAAATTAAGAAAGGTATTAAAAGAAATGTTTTGGTGATGAACACCCTACTTTCTGGTGTTCTTGTGATATGTGTGATATGTGAGTAGAGTTAGTTTTGTCCAATTATGTGTTTATATCATAAGTTAATAATTAATTGTTTGCATTATGTCCTTCTGGACAGATCTGGGTACTTTGGAAAGTTCCCCATGATATTTTGATTTGCTGTGAATGTGATGAATACAAAAGTTGGATATAATTTATGTATCTAGCTCCTATCAAAATTTGAGGGCATTTGGCCTAGTAGTTTAGAAACTACAGCTGTTTAAAGTTAGGTTCCAGTTTTGCTTACTCTCTGCCTTGTGAGGACAGAGTTCTATTGATTTATGAATTCGACTTAGTAAAGTGTTGAATCATGCTTTGAGGTCTAAAAATGAATTGTAGACAATTTCATAAGATTTCCAGATTGTCTTGTTTAAAGTCATTTGGAATTATAAATCTCCAGTTATGACTAGTTTACTGCACCATTACATAGTCTTCATTTTTGCTGAAATACAAATGCTTGAGTGTATGTTGTTGCAATGTTCTCATTGATTGTTTAGGGGTTAGCCTAACTTGAGAATATGCTTAGGTGCAGGTGCTAGATCATTAACTGAAGATGAGCAATTATACATTAGGTTGTATAAACTTGGTAAGTAAAGTGATTTGAATAGGGCTTAAGTTGGAATATGCAAACTACAGCGAACATGTGCATTCCCCGAGGATCCCTGACATTCGTTCATGTGCATCCATGATATTTATCTTGCGCATTCATGCAATAGGTGTGCCGGAGGGAGTGACATTACTGGAGTTCGAGGGAGCCAACCAGGAGGAGGAACCCGAGGTGCGGAAGCCGACAAGCGCGATCGCCGTGGAGGAATTGCCCGAGTGCCCTGACCACCAGCCTTCCTCGTTCCTGAAAGGCAAGCCCCGGAGCATATTAAGCCTCCCATGTTTTTACAAATACTTTGAGTACCTTTTATTGTTGATGATGCATTAAGTATAGGAATTGGTTGGAACCAATTGCTGCATTATATATCCTTCCTTGTCCGGATATCGCCTTTGAATCCTATTTAAGTTCGGGAATGGGTTAAATGCTTAGCCATGCTTAGTGCGGTAGAAGTCGGTGATTTCTGTCACCACGCGAGCTTTAGGATGAGGTGGATCACGGTTGACTATATTTGCTATCGTGGAAAAGAACCATGTGAATAATGAATTAAGACCGGGCGGGGTCTTGTGTAGGTTTGAACATAGTGACTCCGTCTGAGTCGTTTAAGAACCGATACGCTGTACGTCCTCATGTCATGTTGAACGCAGCCTAACACTTAGCTGACCGGATAAGTCGTTCCGACCGCGAAGCCTAGTAGCTCGACTCAGGCCGAGGACGCGAGCAGTGGCGGCATTCTGGAGGTAGTAAGGATGTGCGGAGAGCCATTGGCATAAGTCCAAGGCGGGTTAGAGTCCCGAACAACCTTGGTAGAGTGGTTCTCTGAGAATGTCGATCTGATCGGACTCGCAACTCCTGAATCGTACCAAAGGTGACTTGTTTGTGACTCCGACGGGGGAAGCAGGGTTTGTGTTTAGGAATACCCCTCCAGCTGGATAGGAATCGATTCGAATCGCCGTCTCTCCCGGATAGTGAGAACTTGACTGAGCAGCGGCAACGTAGATTCAATTAATTTAACGATATGGTTAATTGGATGATGATGATAAGGTTGCCACAATGAATACCTGATATGGTTATTAATGTTTGCACCCTAATAAAATGATTGCTTAGTATAGGTGCTAATATAGATGACAGGTTAATGGCTAAAAAGTCACTGCTAGTTCAGGCTAAGAGTTGATCATTATTACTTATGCTTTTACTCAAAAAAAGAAAGTGTCAGCCAGATCCACTACATTAAGCTATGCATAATCCTTGGTGTCATTTGTTTGGTTTTCGACGGGTAAGTCTAGCTGAGTACATTCCCGTACTCAGGGTTTATTCCCTCTTGTTGCGTATGACCTTCTATATCGTGGGATTACGTAAGTATTGTCTCCACCCAATGGGTGATGAAGACTAGATCATGGGCATGATCTCATTCTCTTATCTGAATGCTTTTATGGGTTGTGATCAACGAACCAAGATGTGTATTTGAACTCGGGTGTGTAAGTTAAACTATTTGCTTCCGCATGTTTTACAAGACTTATTTTGTAATAACGATGACTCTGTGATGATGTAATCTATTTGCGAACATCTGCGAAATGTTGTAACATACGATATGTTATGTTGAATTACTGTGATCTTGGTTGTATGCAAGTTGGTTTGAAATCATTCGAGATTTCAGTTGACTACTGGTTTATTTGGGCTCAAGTTCGAGAATTTGATCGTTTGGCGATTGTTTTCGTACTTGTGCTCTTATAAATTGGTCGGTTCACAGGATCGTGCAAATAGCCGTCTAAGAAGACAAATTGGGTTCCATCTGCGGCATGGAGCGTAGGAGAGATCTCTCAAAGACTAGGCCTCCAATAACTTGATTCCGGTTTGTGCGAGGACGAAGACCTCGTATGTCGTGGGCGTAAAGCCACCGCCTCCATCTCCGTGTTCAGGGCGGAAGACAGGTTGGAGAACAAGCGCCGCGACTTTGTACTCCTTCCTCGTCGTGCAAGAACCAAGGCCATAGGAGACCCAAAGATAGCGGGGTGGCTCCACGGGTCTTCCCGAAGTTTTGTATGCCATCTTAAAAGGCACTGGGCTGTCTGGCGTGACCCTGTGGCCTCACCGAGCAAGGGTTGACGACGTAGTAGCCGTCACGATCGGTGGCTCGGATTAGAACGAGGCCACGACAGGGGCTTGGTCACGACATACTTGTTAGGAATAATCATGACTTGGTTATTTGAGTTATTGCATATAGGCCATGTACATGTGTGTCATGTACGTGTAGTCTGTGTCATCCAAAACGAGATGTGTTCTTGTGGAGGATTCAAGAGTCATTTGCATGTAGATTAGGCTACTTAGCAAGTTAGAGTGTGCGTGTGTTGCACAACAAAGTTGTTAGCTAGTCTCTAGGACTTGCATGTGTTGAGTATACGGTGAGAGTAGTATTAGCCACTTGCATGTTAGCTGTGCACGCGCTTGGGGCGTGGCTTGGTCGAGGACCGTTTCATGCGGCGTCGTGCAACATACTGAGTGTGTGGCTCGGAAGTCATGGAACGTCTGAAAGACGCATGAGACCCGGCGATGAGTGGCTCCCGTGTGCATGTGGGCAAGGCTATTTAGCCGTGTATCCTGCTTTAGTTTAGGTGCGCCGAGTTGTGTATCTTCCGGTTAATAAAGCCAACATACAGCCCGTCCGACGGCCGGGGAGTTGGTCGCCAACAAAACTCGCGTCCCACTGCTTCATCTTCCACCTCCGTCTCTCTCGTGTGTGAGCGTGAGTGCAGTTCGTGCTGCCCCTGGGGCCAACAATATCAGTAACTCGAAATCGCTCTCGCATCGCTTCTCGACCGTGCCATCGCCGCCGGGCTGCCATGAGTCTGGTAGCCATCGTGGGAGGACCTGTTCATGGTGAGGAGCAGCCTGAGGTGGTCCGGTCTGTTGGCTCATTTGGCGGTGGAGGCCGATGAAGTAGTCGGAGGAGAGCATGGCGGACCACCCACGGGAGACGCAGCCGCGAAGCGCCCACGGACTTGGCCGGCAGCCGGGCGAGATCTCCGTCCACGACTACCTCGTTAAGCGCGCCTCGACACCGATGTCACCGTCCGCCCACCATGTCGTCCTCCCGTGTTCACGGCACATTGTCACGCCCGTTGCCGCCCGGCTATCGCCGCCGCCGTGAGAGATCGAGCGAGATCAAGAGAGTGGGGAAACGAGCGAGGAAAGGTTCCTCGGCCTCGATCCGTCTATTATCGATTTGGAATAGTTCACATCGTCTTACTGACTCAAGCTAAATACCGACCGCCTAGGGCCCACAAGTCATAGTAATGTCTTACATCAATGTAATAAAAGTACGCTTAGCAAATGTGAAAACGTAAATGCTTCAAGGCGCCATCTTGGTCTCGGTGTTCACCGGCTTGACAGCTCCCCCGCCGATGATCCCGCTTGTCCCCTAGCAGTGCTTCGAAGCGTTACAAGACACATTGTAATCCTCCCATGTGGCTGATGCTTCCAGTAAGCCGGTCCACTTGATCGGGACTTGCGGAATCTATTGAGTTCCCTTTCTTCACCGCACGACGCTTCTGACACCACTTCAGAGTAGCAGCAAGTGACTTCGATGTCGGTGGTAACTGGAAGCTCTGAGTACAATGGTGAGTAGTCCGCAAGGAATGGTTTGAGCTGTGAAACATGAAAAACGTTATGTATCTTCTTCACACCGGGCAGATCCAAATTATATGCAATGGAGCCCACTCTTGCAAAGACTTATATGCCAACTTCGGAAAGGTCTGCTTTGCCACAGAGGATTGGGTATATGGTGAAGGTCAAGCTTCAACAAGACTTGATCACCAACACCTAATTGCAAATCAAGACGCTTCTTCTGTCACGCCATGACCTTCATGTGGTTTTGAGCTACCGCTAAGTCTTTGCTTGGGGACTGCAAGTGAAGTTCCCTGCTCTCCACCAATTCAGCTCATCAGAGATGGTATGGTAGAAGACACTTGGAGTAGCACCCACATTGGGTTCATACCCATATAGAGCTTTGAAAGGAGAGCAACCCGAGATGTATGATAAGTGGAGTTGTACCATAACTTTCGGCTAGTGAAAGCCAAGCTTTCCATGTAGCGAGGCATCTGGACTACACAAATGAAGAAACATCTCAAGGCATTGGTTTACTCGCTCCGTTTGTCCATCAGTTTGTGGGTGATAAGTAGTGCTCATAAGTAAGTTCACCTTGTATAGCTTGAACAACTCTCGCCAAAAAGCACCGACGAAGATAGTATCCCAATCGAGACAATTGATTGGGGCAAACCATGGAGCTTGACAATATTGTCCAAGAATAGCTGAACAATAGCGGTAAGCGTGTAAGGGTGTTTGACCGCACAAAGTGAGCAAATTTGGTGAGTCTATCAACTACCACCATTATGACACTTTGGAGCCCTGTGATTTTGGCAACCCTTCGATAAAATCCATTGAAAGATCCTCCAAACCCCTTTAGGTATGGGTAGGGGCTGAAGGAGTCCGCAGCAGATGGTTGTGAGAGTGTTTGGCTTGTCAAGGCAGATTCTGCATTGCTTGATGAACTCTTCTCTCGCCTGCTTCATCCCCTTCCAAGCAAAATGGTTTTTGAGTCTACGATATGTTGCCTTTATTCCGTAATGGCCACCAATAGCACTTGAATGAAAGGCAGCAATTAGTTTAGTTTGCAAGGCTGAGTTGTGGCCAATCCATATCTCTGTTCTTGTATCCGATCAATCCTCCATCTAGATCAGTATCCTGCAGAATTGGGACTAGTTACTGCTAGTTCAAGGTGAGCGATTGTTGAGCTCTATTGTCAAGGTGTAAGAATGGAGGATATCTTGGACCCAATCTGGTTTAACCATAGAGACAGCTTGTATGGCATGTAAGTGTGCTACTACTCGAAAGAGCATCAGCTGCTACATTTTCCTTCCTTTTCTCAGATACAATCTTGAACTGCAGGCCCATAAGCCTAGTCATGGCTTTCCTTTGCATATCAGTGTGCAGGTTCGATTTGAGAGATAAGCAAGGGATTTGTGGTCAGTTAAGATAACAAATTCCTGCCTTTGTAAGTATGGCCTCCATTTCTCAACTGCCATAATAAGAGCTAAGAACTCTTTTTCATATATTTTTTTAGATAAAGGAACAAATGTATTCCGGTCTCCCACGTTCATAATCGAATGGGTACAGCCAAACTGAACCATTACAAGACCATGGTCTAAGACCATAAGATCACTACAAGCAGCCTCGCCCACTCCAAACTACGATAACCAAACAACCCTTGCCTTGACTAAACACAACCCAAAAGATGCAGCCAAACCACATACTGGTAAACAGCTAAACCCCAACTCCCACTGTAGCTAAACCGGCAACACTCATAGTGTCCGATCCACAGCGATATACAGACAAAACGCGAAGCTAGTTCTCTAACTGTTTTGTTGCTTCGACACGTAACTTCTGAAGATTTGCAACCATCATTTCCAATTCCATGCATCCAAACTTCATAGCTTTCCTCTCTTCCTTTTTTGATAGCTGTAATCTTCCAGTACACCTCCCTAAGGATTACTGTTTTATTCTCTTTTGATTTCTCCACCCACTGGATCCAAAAAAATGCAGTGACAAGCCTTCTAGATACCTGCAGCCCTCCTTCATCTTTCTTCTCTCTTCCTCTTTAGACAACATGGACCATTGTCTGATCCAAAAAGTCCCCCTGAAAAGTACCTGCAAGCAAGAATTAGTAACTCGATTTTGGAATACTGCCTCATTTCTATTCAACCATATTACCCAACACATGGCTGCAATCCCCACTATTATTTGATTTCTTAGTCTAGGAGCAAATCTCCTTATCCAAGATCCGAACATGTGAGTAATGCTTTTAGGTGGTTGAAAGTTAAAGGTGATGAACAATGTATTCCAAACCGATCTAGCTATTCGGCAGTCAAAGAAAAGATGTTGGATATTTTCTTCTAACCCACAGAAGGTACACTTAGTATCTCCTTTCCATCTTCTCTTAACCAAGTTATCCTTTGTTAAAATCACCCCTTTCTTTAAATACCAAAGGAAGACTTTAATTTTCAAGGGTAATTTAGCTTTCCAGAACACGTTATTCTCTGAAATCCTCTCTCTTTTCATTAGCTCCCTATATAGTGACTGTGTGGAGAAAACTCCATTCTTTTTTATTTGTCAAATGAAGCTGTCCTTATCATTATTTAGGTTTACTATAAGAACTAAAGAGACTAGCTTTAGCCACTCATTTAGTCTGTCACCCCCTAATCCCCGCCTAAATGAGACATTCAGCGGTGTTGAGTTTAAAACACTAGCTACTGATACCCCTTTTTTCCTTACAATTCTGTACAGTTCTGGAAACCTTCGTCTTAACGGTTGTTGATCAATCCACACGTCCTCCCAAAATCTTGTTTGTTGCCCATTGTTAACTTTGAACCTACCATGTTGTAATAGCAAATCTTTTACCCCCATCAGCCCAGACCAAAAATGAGAGTCCCCTGGACATTTTTCTAACTGTGAAAGACACTTGTTCTTGACATACTTCCTTTTAAGTACATCCTGCCACCGACCCTCCTCATTAAAAGCTTGAATAACCATTTACTAAGTCTGAGAGGGCTTTGTGCTTCTGGCCTAAGAACTCTTTTTCATATATAGAGAGGGCTTTGTGCTTCTGACCTAAAGCTTTACTAAGGAAGGCTATAGGCTGACTAGCTTGCATTAGCACTGCTCCAATGCCTTCCCCACAAGCATCTGTCTCTATAGTGAATTGCTTCTGAAAATCAGGTAATGCCAAAACTGGGGTTCTTGTCATGGCTAGCTTCAGATTGTCAAATGCTTGTTGAGCTTGGGTTGTCCACTGGAAAGTTTTGGCTCTAAGAAGTGCAGTAAGGGGTTGAGCCAATATTCCATAACCTTTGACAAATTTTCTGTAATATCCTGTCAGACCTAAAAAAGCTCTAAGTTCTGTCATTGTTGTGGGCTGAGGCCAGTGTAACATTGCTGTGATTTTCTGTGGGTCAGTGGCTACCCCATCAGCTGAAATAATGTGCCCAAGATATTCCAATTGGTGCTGAGCAAAAGAACACTTGGACTGTTTCAAATACAGTTGATTATCCAGTAAAGCTTGTAGTACCAGCTGTAAATGTTGAGCATGTTCCTCCAGGGAGTTGCTATAGATCAAGATATCATCTAGAAACACCATGACAAACTTTCTCAGGAAGGGCTGCAATACCTGATTCATGATGCACTGAAATGTAGCTGGTGCATTAGTGAGACCAAAAGGCATGACCTTAAATTGGTAGTGACCATGATGAGTTTTGAAGGCCGTTTTGTACTCATCTTCAGGCAACATCCTTACTTGGTGATATCCAGCTCTCATATCCAATTTGGTGAAATATTCAGCTCCAGCTAATTCATCCAAGATTTCCTCTATCACTGGCATTGGAAACCTATTTTTTATCGTGAGATCATTCAACTTCCTGTAGTCCACACAAAATCTCCATGTGCCATCTTTCTTCTTCACTAACAACACAGGGGAGGCAAATGGGCTGTGACTCTGTGTGATAAGTCCAGTCTCTAGTAACTGTTTGACTTGGGTCTCTATTTCAATTTTGTGTTGAGGAGAATAGTGATAGGGCCTAGCATTGACTGGCACTGCATCAGGAAGTAAAGGAATAGCATGGTCATAGCTTCTAGTGGGTGGCAGTGTTTTGGGGTCTTGGAATACAGCTTGATATGGCACAGAACATTCAGAATCCACAATCACGTAAGCCCATGTATCGTTACCTTGAGCAGCATGAACTAGCTTGGTTGCTGAAATTGGGGTTGCTTGGAGTGGAGGATTCAGTAGTCCTTGAATCTTCACTTGCCGTCCATGAAGACAAAACTTCAGTGTTTTAAGATTCCAGTCACACTCCATGGGGTTGCGCAGCTTTAACCAGTCATAACCAAGGATAGCATTATATGGACCCATGTCAAGTACTATCATATCACTGGATAGTGTATGGCCCTGAATGTACCACTGTAAATCTTTCACCTGGGCTGTTGCAGTCAACCATTGCCCATTTGGTAGCTTCACCTTCTTAGGTGGAATAGGGACAGTAGGCAGCTGGACCACACTGACAAAGTCTGAGTTGATAAAGCTATGGGAACTCCCTGAATCCAGTAATACCAGCATGACTTTACTGTTAACCAAGGATTTTAGTTTGATACTATTATCAGTATCCTTGCTTGACGGAGCATTGAGAGATAGCTGACAAAAGTCTTGAGTGAGAGTATCTTCAATAGCCAGCTGATTGAGCATGTCTTCTGTGATCTCTTCTTTGTCCAGATCATTGATTGCCAAAGCATTGACCTGAGGCTTTTGTCTCTTGGAACACACCTCCTGGTGGCCTGGTTCATATTTTTTGCCACAAGCATAACACAAATTGTTTGCTTTCCTATAATCTCTGAGCTGCCTTATCCTCTGGAGATTATAATTGGTCTGTTGAACTGGAGTATCTGCTTTGGGTTGCTGGTTTCTGTTGAAAGGAGGTGCTCTCTGATGTTTCATCTTGACCCTCTCTAGAGTTCTCTGTTGGATTTTTGCTATCAGTGCTGCTCGGTCCACAGTCACAGGTACCTGTGGTTCCACTACGGCCTTAATTTCTTCCTTTAGCCCATCAACATACTTGGAGGCAAAAAAGAGCTCATCATAGTTACTGTTATGCATTGAGATATCATATATCATACTGAAGGGCCTGAAATGCAATGGTATAGTCCTCCACCGTGCCTGTCTGCTTGAGTGCTAGGAGATCATTGATTGCAGACCTGAAGTCGTCTGCCCCAAATTTGTTCTGCAATATCACACAGAATGCTGTCCAACTGGGAAGCTTGTGATTCTGCTTGTAGGCCTGCCACCACTTGGCTGCATTGCCCTCCAAATGCATCACGGCAGTTGTGACTTTAAGGTGCTCAGGAATATCATAGATAGTGAAGTATTTCTCACACTTGTCAAACCAAATTCTTGGCTGGGAACCATCAAACTTAGCAAACTGCATCTTGGGTAATGCGTGGTGTGGGGGTGTATCTCTACGGTTGTGGTCATGGTTATGGCGTGGCTGTTTAGAAGTTCCTGGAGCAGGGTCACGTGTGGGTTTGGCGAAAATGTTCGCCCTATTCGTTTGGACTTATTTGGCTTATAAGCCATGACTGAAAGTACTGTTGGCTGGTTTGGTGTGAGAGAAAAATACTGTTCGTTGGCTGATAAGCCATGACTTATAAGCTAAATACGACCAAGCGAACAGGCTGGTTGTAATTGGGATCTTCCTCAGAGAGCATGGACAAATTTTTTTTAGAAAAGGAGGTTTCCCCTGCTTTTGTATTAAAAGCAAACAAGCATCCAACGACACCGCGTTGTTTAACGCCACGTTGGAACACCTACAACATTGTCTGCGGCCTCAGCCCAAGCCTACACCACGCCATCCCCCACATCACGCTATGCCGTGGCGCCTTCCGTCGTTTCTAAAGGCGTGCTCCATGGAACATCGCATCAACGAGTCAGAGAAACTCTAGGCTGGTGTGGCTCCCGTCGCACAAGCCCACTCCGCTGGTGCGTCGTCGACCTTGGCTCCCTCAGGTACCCAACTCCAGGCTGCGGCGTCCCTCGTCACACAAGCCACGCACGGCACGCCCGCAACTCACGGTGGCACCGGCAAACTCCCTTCCTCCTCATCGACCCAAGCCAGCTCCTCCAACGCAGGCCGTCCGCACACCATCCTCCCACCCCCAACAACAACAAGAAGAAGAAGGGCTTCAGCTGAATTTAGTTTGGAATTCAGTCACGAGTCACCACATCCATCGTTTGGTCGGTTTCCTGGTGTGCCTACGTCGTCGACTCGTCGTTCAAATGTTTGGTTGTTATTGCATATATATGTATTTTTTTAGAAAAAAAAAGAATGTCCCTGCCCTCTATGTTGCATGACACAGCCCTTTTACACGTGCAACGTAGTTATTTTGCCGCAAAAGGAACTTTTTTTTTTGCTAATTTAATTTCTTTCTCTCTTCCTTGTTGCGCTGTTGCCTTCAGGTGCATATATTCAGGCCGAAACGCGTCTACTCGTTAGTCAACACCGGACCCAGCCACCACAATCATGCTGGCACGACTCCTAACAAAACACACGAGTTTATTTTAAAGAGGTTTCATTATGAGTTTTGATGCTCTACTACTCACTGTACTACCAGAAGCATTTATACGTTAAAAAATGGTGAGTACTTGACAAGCTCGGCTTACAAAATTCAGTTTGCAGGATAAATCCTATCCAATTTCCCTCAACTCATATGGGAAAACCTACTCCCTACAGTCTAAATTATAAGTCATTTTAATTTTTTTTTAGAGTCAAAATATCTCAAGTTTGACGAGTAACCCTCTTCTCGAGCTACCGATGCCTCGACATCTCTACGCGGCGTGGGGCCATCTCCCGACATGTCGTGTTCAACGAGTCGGTGTTCCTGTTCGTTATTATGTCATGCTTTCTTGTGCATCTTTACTTAACCTTTTGTTACATGACCCTTCCTCTACTGTGTCGGTCGTTCCACCTTTGGGTGTAGAGTTGCTCTTCTTTGGTCGCTCCCTCGTCTTCGGTGGCTCAGCAGCCGTTGCTCGACGACGACCTAGCCATCATCATGGCCGGCCCTGTTGTTCCGCCCGCTAGACCTCTCGCCCCGGCTGCTGCTCTAGGCGGGTCTGGTCGCTTCGGCATCATCTACTAGTGCCATACACCGGAACCGGTACACCCGGTCTACTGCTGCAGCCCCCGACCGTCATTACGGCACGGTGTACTAGTGTCACCCCTCATCTTCTCCAACACACGTATCTAGGGCTGGCCCTTCTTCGGCTGTAGGCAAGCCGACACCATCATCAACATTCCACCTAAAACCAAGGTAAAACAACATCACATATGCTCTATTATGTTTATAATTCACCTAGTTCCACTTGTACTTGGAAAACATATTTATGCGGAAAAAATCACAAAAATAGACAAAAGGCGTGCATAGAAGACAAGTGGACATGGCAAGGGGTTGTGGGCCCACAGGGCCACGTTGGCCGACGCCACGTGGTGTCGCCCGACGGTCCCCACCCCCTGCCACGTCACTGATCCATAGGATAGCCTCCACACTGCTTCTCCACCTTTGATTCAAGTCAGTTTGATCCAAGGGATGAGGGGGAGCTACCACGGATCCATGGGCCCGCTGTCATCCACTTGGAGGGGCCAAACCGACCTCCAAACCGCCTTACCAGCTAAATAACCGACTTACCTACCATGCAACTGCCATCCAGGAGCTCCTCATTGCCGTTGGATGGCAAGGCGGTGCAGGGGACAGTCGGCCGACGCCCCCCTAGGTCGGCCAACGCCCCCTGCCTCTCCACCGCCTCTCCTTCGCCTACAAGTACCCCCATGCCCTCTACACACTATAAAAGGGGTTGTGGTGCTCGATGGAGATCATCACTCAAGCATTCCAAAATCTCCAGAAGCTCTCCAGAGTAGTAGTTTTAGAAGTAGTAGCTAGCTAGTAGTGATAGAGTAGAGCGGAGCTCGCCTCGGAGTCCGAAAGAGTCTTCTGGTCTGGTATAGCTCCTTTGTAATCTTTCTTTTAAAATTTACTTTATTTAGTACTTTACTTTGTCAAGTACTTTATTCAGCAATCTAGCTTTGCTTAGTTCAAGTCATGTCTTGCTCTTGTCTATCATTAGTGAGCTTAGGTGCTTGTTCTCTGGCATTAGCATCATAGTTATATTAGTGTTTAGTCTGCTCATCATTAGTACTTGTTCTATCATCTGGTTAGGGTGTTTCAATCTTATTTCACTAGAGCTCGGATCGAAACAGCGAGTTTATAGATTAAGCGTGGTGCTTAGGCTATTCTTGCTTGTAGATACGGCTAGATCGCCGGATAGATTGTGGTAGTTGGTAGGTGGTGACAGCCATGTCCTTCCTCTGTATTCCACCACGTTGGGTCTAGTTATTAAAACATAAGGCTCATTGTGCTTTGTGTCTGATTGAATTCAGGGCAACTACACCCCTTGTACTAAGGACGTTCTTACTATCATTAATTTACCTTTGTTGCTTAAGATTACTAGCTCTATCTCTTACACTTAGCTACACTACACTTCTAGCTACCGCCGTTTGTGTGATCAACCCCTTTTATCTTTTCTTTTCCATCATCCATCAACCCCGTGTTGCTAAACCCACCTACCTAGCCTGCCTAACCATAGTTCCCACACATGCCCATCCGTCTCCCTTTGGGAAAAATATAAATTCGACACTTGGTTCTCATCAAGCAAAGTGCTACACGATAGTTCTGTGAGCTTGCAGAATCCCCTTCCCTATATACACACATACGAACCGTCAACAGTCTAGGAGGTGCCGCTAGGGACATCGCTGCCACCACCTGCGCCTTCTACTGCTCCAACAGTAGGATGGGCTATGAGGAGGCTACAGACAAACACCATCTAGTCGGTCGACTACAACAACGCCTTCATCTCCATCATCGTCGCCTCGCCACTGCCCACCAACTACCACAGTGCTCTAGCTAACATGCAGTGGCGTGCGGCCATGGCCGATGAGTATCAGGCACTCATCGATCGATAATGGGGCCTGGCGCCTTGTTCCACGGCCTCATCATGCCATTATCATCACCAGCAAGTGGATCTACAAGCACAAGTACCACACTGACGGGTCGCTCGCTCGCCAAAACGCTCGCTGGGTCGTTTGCGGGTTTTTTCCCAGCAGCACGATGTGGACTACGATGACACCTCTTGCCTAGATGTTAAACCGAACATGATCCGTTAGCTACAGATGGTGTCCTAGTTGTCGACCCGTCCGAGTACCATAGCCTCACTGGGACATTATAGTACCTTACTCATACCCGCACTAACCTGGCCAATGTGGTCTATCTAGTGTGCCTCTTTGTGCATGAACACCGGAAGCCACATCTTGCCCTTGTCAAATGCATTCTCCGCTACATTAAGGGCACTCTTTCTGCTAGTCTCACAGCATACTCAGATGCAAACTAGGAAGGGTGCCCTAACTCCCACCGCTCCACGTCGGGCTACTGAGTCTACCTCAGCGATAACCTAGTGTCTTGGTTGTCCAAGCATCAGACCACTGTCTCTCGCTCTAGTGTTGAAGCAGAGTATCGTGTCATCGCCCATGCCATCGACGAGTGCTGCAGGTTACACCAGCTTCTCCAGGAGCTCCATCTACTGTACCCTCTACCACGGTTGTCTTCTGTGACAACATCAGTGCTTTATACATGACAGGTAACCCCGTTCGTCACCGCTATACCAAGCACATCAAGATCGACATTCAATTAGTCCGCGAGAAGGTCATGCTTGGTGAAGTTTGTGTTCTGCATGTGCCGTTGAAAGCTCTAGTTTGGTTTTGGATAATTGATGAAACCCTAGGTACTAACCTTTGGCTCTAAGTGAACATGAGATAGGTTGGTACACACCAAGTGTTGGAGTAAAGATGAAGTCCATGGAGGTGATGATGGACATGTGATGATGGTGATCAAGCTCCAAACCTGGAAAAGAAGAAAGAGAAAAACAAAATGGCTCAAGGCAAAGATATATTTGATAGGAGCATTTTGTTTTGCCACTCAAGACACCAAGTGGGTGTGAGTAGGTTTAGGATAGATAGCTATACTATCAAGAGGGGAGAATCTCGGTTAAAGCGGTTATCAAGTGCCACTAGGTGAAGTGATTCATGCATATGCATTAGGACCTAGTGTGCTAACAATTAACCCTTGAAAAATGCTTGAAAAAAATTCTAACACACTTGCACATGGTGGTGTACACTTGGTGGTGTTAGCACATTTGCAAAGGTGGTGAAAAAGAGAAGAAATATAGCACATAAAAAGGTGAAAATATTGGTGCTATCTCTCAACAAGCAATTCCCATTTCTCAACAAGAAATTCTTGTTGAGGAATAGTAAGGGGACAAGCTTGCATGCATGTCAGTAAGACGCTCAACCAGCAATTCCCATTTGTGTACAAGAAATTTTGGTTGAGGAATAATGCTTGAAAGAGACTTGCAGGCTTCGAACCCTGGGTCGGGTCCTGGCTCTTGGCGCGGCAGAGAGGTGCACAACGGCCTCGGTGCTTCACACCTTGGGCATCGTGGGTTTGGCAGTGTGGCTGGGAGCGGGGGCCAACAACTTTGGACCGAGCAGCGGCGTGGCCTTGGACCGTCTCCGCTAAGTCTGATGGGGGGACTGGTGTGAGCGCTCGTGCACATGTAGGGGCATCAGACCCAGGGCAGGGTTTCGGACCCTGGCTCTCGTGGGTCCGCTCGATCGGCATTAAAGTCAAGGGTAACGTGGTGGCTCATGGTTGGCGCTGAGAAGGGCATCGAACCTAAGTTGGTCCAAAAGCTGGGTTTGGACTAGGTCTGGATCTGTTTTTCCTCTCTAGGACCTCTCTGTGTACATCCGGACCCTGAGTTGAATTGGTCTAGACCTTGGTCCGGTTCTATGGTCCGATACTGCGCTGTTTGACGCGTTCTTTAGTGGCCATTAAGATCTAACGAGCGCGCTTGAACGGGTGACACGTGGCGACATCCAAGGATATGGACCTTCGCTGTAGATGGTCTGGAACCATGGTATGGAGTCTGAGTCCGGACCTCCCCGAGGGCATAATAGCTATAACTTTTTGAGGACTCTATAAATGGAGCTTGATCGTGTTTGGCTCATTCTCTTGGTCATTCTTACATGTGATAGCATCCTTTGAGCTGAGCCAAATCTCTCCCACTCATTCTCTTGCTTGGTTGTGCATCCTAAGTGAGTTGGGAGTGGTCTAAAGTACATTTGCTTGAGTGATTGCATCTAGTGGCACTTGGGGATTGATTTGCTGCGGTTTTCTTGTTACTCTTGGCGTTTGCCGACGCCTAGACGGCTTGGAGCAGCAGTGGAGGTTCAGCACATGTTGGTGATTGTTCGTGGCTGACTCCGGTGATCTTGTGAGGGGTTCTTGCACCTATTCCCCGTGGGTGATCGCGAAAGGTGACTCTAGTGGATTGCTCGTAGCTTATGGATCCCCATCTTGTGTTGGTTATGCGGCACCCGATTGCGGGTTAGGTGTGTAATGCCTATTAGCGCGTGAACCTCCAAGTGGGTGAATCGCTACAACGGGGACGTAGCTTACCGGGAAGCAAGTGAACCTCAGAGAAAAAATCTTTGTGTCACCTTGTCTCCGAGGATTTCATTGGTATTCATTGTGATTGATCTCTTGCCCGGCTCGGTACATCATTCCTAGCACTTGTATTTACATTCCTATATACTTGTGTAGTGTTAGTAGTAGCTTGTGAGTATAGTAGCCTATTTTGTTGTAATTACTCTTGCTAGGTTGCTCACTAGTAGTAGAAGTAGTGACATAGCCATTGATTTTGATACATAGAGATTATAGCAACTAGACTTGTGGATAGGTGGCTTGCAACACTTGTAGTGCTAGCGCAAAACTCGATTCATCATTTAGTTGTCTAACCATTTGTCTTAGTGTTGTTGTAGAAAATTTTTATAGGCTATTCACTCCCCTCTAGTCATTTAGGACCTTTTAGCTGTCCTCGCATCAGTTCGCAGATATCATGACTAAGGGTCTGCCTATACAGTTGTTTACTATTTTTGGTCCAGTCTATGCACTTGTAAACCTCCCACTATAACTGCGGGGGAGGGTGTTAAATATGTATATATCTAGGGGTCTAATTGTAACTGTACTGAAGTCATTTGTGACTATATATATATATATATGAGAGCCACCTAACCTAAGGGGTGTGTGGTGTTCTTCTATCTCTCTACATTCTCTTAGCTAAATGCCCTTTGAAGGTCCACCATATAGGCACCGGAAAAATACCTCTGAAACCACACATGATTTCAAGAGTTCAACTACTACTCTAAAAAGCAAAGTCTAGACAAGTGGCAAAAACCATCCTATTGCCATGGTGGCCACCGCGTAACCAAGACGCTTTGCTTAGAAATGTCAATCTAACATCAATTTGTGACGAACAAGACTGATTATAAGTCTATAGCCAATAGAACACATTTTCAACTTTTTTGCTCCGAATAACTTAATAACTAAGTATTGTCTTACAAGACAAAAATTCAAATAGATATTGTTAGGATTCTAATCAGCTGCCATCAATACTTGTTCTATGCAAGATAGAAAAATACATTCATATTAAAGATAACAGGTCATAAAGTACTATATTATGCAGAAGAATTTAGATGATCGACCAAACTTACTTGGTAGATAAGTTATCATTGGCACTAATAAATTAACCCCCACCGTTAGCATGTTGGATATGAAAAGAGATAATGAACTATTATGCGTTCCAGCCACCCAATAAGATTCTGGGCCACCACACACTCACTACGTGAAAAACGATTTTTAGCAACGGGACAAATTTTTTGTAGGGGCGGCTGGTGATGGTGCCGCCCCTACAGTGGCGTGTTTGAGAGCCACGAGACCAGCCGCCCCTACAAACGGAACAGCAGGGGTGCCTGGTGATACGAGCCGCCTCTACAAATGGGTCAGATTTGTAGGGGCGGCTTAATCACCGACCGCCCCTGGTATTTCTATTTGTAGGGGCGGCTCAATCACGAACCGCCCCTGCTGTGCGAACTGCGGCCGTTTATCCGAGGTACCCCCGCCCCACCCCCAGACGTCTGCTGGCCCCGTGCGCTCTCACACTCTCTCGCCACCCCCGCGCTATGCCAGGTGCCGAGGGGCTTCGCCAGGCCCTTGGCCGCTCGCCAGCGACGAGCGAGGTCTCACGACGACCGGATCCGCATGCTCATCGGCCGGATCCGGTGGTGGCTAGTCCGGGCTCGCCTCCCCTCCGCGCGGTGATGACCGGACTGCGGTCCTGCAAGCGCGGTGGTGGCTCGATCCGCGTGGTGGCGACCGGATCTGAGGTCCTAGCGGCTAGATCCGTGGGATTGGCGGCCTGAGCTGCGCGGAGGGCGTCCGGGCATGGCCTCCTTGGCTCCTTCCATTTCCGGTAGATCTGGGCGCCCTCAAGGTGAGCCGCCCACACCTGGAACCCTACCCCATATACATGACGGACCGCGGCCTGCCCACACTGCCGTCACCTGTGTTCTTCGCTTCAACTTCCTCAACGAGCAGAAGAGAGGCTCCGAGGTCCCGCTCGATCCAGCATCCGCCGTCACTGGAGTCGCCGACTGAGAGGATGTTTCTCATGAGGTGACTGGCCGGTTTCAGATCCCTCCATCCTTGAAACCCTTTGGATTCATCTCTACCGGGCGGCGGCCGCCGCATCGTGTCTTTGAGTTCTTGACGTGTTTGCATTTTGTGTTTGGGGTCTTTGCGGGACGGAGTATACGATCGTGGGTGAACACCTTCTCGCCGGGAGGGGCGGCCGTTCTAGGTCGAGTCGCCATCGAGGCCATCAAGGTGAGATCCCTCTCTTTTTCTTGCCTCCCTTCAGTAGCGTTCTATCGGAAGGGCGACGTGCTGTATCGGATCGAATTTGAACACAGTGGCGACGCCGAGATGCTGGGTGCCTGTGCGGGCTGGTGGGGACTTTTGTGACGACGAGTCTAGATTTGTGGGGTTAGCTGTTTTTGTGTGAGCGCAAATCTGAAAGGGCGCAATTGGGGGGTTTTAGGATTTACAGAATTGCTGGGATTTCTGAGTTGAGGGTGTTATAGGATGAAGTCAGGAGTATGGCTCACTCGATCTTACTAGTTGAGGTTTGGGATTGTGGAAGGTTTGTGGTTCTATGTCTAGTCAGTTTATTATTGTGTCGGTTTCAACTTGACATGTGATGGCATGCTCTATTTTCCTCAATAGCACCGGATTGTCATTGCATTACTAACTGTAAAAAGTAGCTCAAGGACAAGCACTTGCACTCAAGTACACACGCCGTGTCTTCAATTTTGTGCAATTTGCCGGCCTTTTACTTGTGAGATTTATGTGGGTTTTGTGTGACAAAGTGATGCTCATGTTGTTGTTCCTTTGCTCTTGCAGTTGGGATCCACTGCGATTGGGTTGAAGACAAAGGATGGTGTTGTCCTTGCGGTTGAGAAACGTGTGACCTCTCCACTCTTGGTAATGACCGAGTTACTTTTTTCATTCCCCCTAGCTGGTACTAGGGCTTGATTGTATGGTGGCAAAGATTGGGATGTTAAATTTCGAACAATGGAACATTGCTTGCGACCAAACGTTTATGATTGAATTATTGTGATTTCTTATACAAGGTTTATGGTCTTTAGGTTAGCTCCTCTTTCACAAAGTTGTGCGGCCCCTCATTCTACTCGCATTTTTTGGCAATATTTTAACTCTACAAATGATGCAATCGTAGAGTTTGAGCTCAACTTTATGCAATTTTGTGCTATGATAACAGGAACGGTTTTTATCAGAGGAAATGGCAGCTCCACTTAGCCTCTGGTTTTCATGCTATAGGATGTTTCATGTTTAAATTGTTAATGAATTTAGTTTTCCTTTGCCTTTTGATGTTATAGGAACCAAGCGGTGTGGAAAAATCATGGAAATTGATGAGCACATAGGTTGTGCCATGAGTGGACTTATTGCGATGCTAGAACGCTAGTGGAGCATGCTCGTGTTGAGACTCGTGTACTTTTCTCTGGGTTATATACATATACATATTTATTTACATGTTTGGGAGCTTTCTCTCATTAATCGACTTGACATGTTTACAATCGAATCATAGGTTCTCATATGGGGAGCCAATGACCGTAGAATCTTCTACACAAGCTATCTCTGTGACTTGGCTCTGCGCTTTGGCGAAGGTGATGAAGAGTCAATGGTTAGCCTCATTTATGTTCCTATAGCCTCCAGACGCAAGAAGCAAGATTAATTATCTGCAGACTATATTTCATTCCTTCAACTTCAAAATATAAGATGGATTTACACCAATATCTTTGTTTTCAAATGTCTTCTTTGGAGGAAATTGAATCCAAAGACAACATTTAGGTGTTCTTATAACTGGTCAGCCCTATTACTCCCATAATGAATATGAAAAGATATAACAAACACTAATGACCTTTTATGAAATGATGAGTATTTGTTATATACCTATCTTGCCTGCATTGGCTCTTTCATGTGTAAATATTATCTTATCGGGGCCTAATGGTGAAGATGGACCTATGAATTGTTTTTTTGTTGAGGTTCATTAGAGTTACAAACCGAAAACTTTCCCCATTTTGCCAACCATTTTGATAGGGCCAACCCACTACTAGTTTTTAGTTTTCACAAACATTTATACAGACCACAGTTTCACTGCAACACACATCTACTTTATATTTCCATCCCAATAGCTCGTCGAGGGTGTGCTAAGTTGTAATCACTTCATGTATCGTGTAGTGGGCGCTCGATGTACTTATTTGTTTGTGTAGTCACGGCCATTTGAGTCTCCTCCTAATTGTTTGGACATGATGAGAATGGACCTAGCTTGTAAGTCTTGATCCATTTAGCTCAATCGAATCTGGATTTTCTTTAATTGCAGGTCTTGAAATCCATGTTTTTCTTAAACCGGGAGATTGACTTCTTTTTCTTATGCTAAATTATTGTGCTATAACGCATTGAAATTGCTTTTTTTGTTGCCTTTTTTTAGACTTTAGGCTGTCATGGTAATGTGGGTTGCTTTACTTCTGTTTTCTTCTATAAAATCATTTTACTATCATCATATCATGCATCACATTTGCTTTTTGTTGGATCTTTTTAGATCGTCATGGTAAACGCCTTTTTTAGTGGATGTCTTTTTGCTGCAGAGTGTGGGCTTACCATTTGTTTGACTCACATGAACTATG
Organism: Miscanthus lutarioriparius; assembly: GCA_904845875.1. Lineage (NCBI taxonomy): Eukaryota > Viridiplantae > Streptophyta > Magnoliopsida > Poales > Poaceae > Miscanthus > Miscanthus lutarioriparius. The sequence goes on from CAJGYO010000001.1 coordinate 103,311,099, forward strand.
GTTGTCTACTAGGTGGTTTTGTTCTACTTAGGTCATTATGTGTCCTTGACAGAAATTAAAGTAAAATTCCTGTAAACTAAGGAAAAATAGGAAGGCATGGAACTTGTGACCAAGATTGTTCCAATGGTTATCTACATCATGCATTGAACTAAGTTATTCGGTATACATGTTGGCTAAGGCATATATTTTAGTTACTGGAATATAGTGGAGACCAGGCACTTATAGCAGGCCCCTCTGTATATGTTGCTCATTTTGCAATCATGGCATCCTTCTCTCTATGCTGTGAGGCAGATCTTTTTTGTCATAATCAATTTACACAAGGCCACTGGACTTTATTTCTCATGGATCACCTTATGTGTGCTGCAGATACTACACGGACCCATCTGGAACTGTCGATGTTTTACCACCGATAGCCTACCATGGGGGTCCCTGGGGCAGTATTGTTCGGGCTTCAGCGTATGCGGAACTCGACGGTGAACGCAAGAGACAGTCGATTTATCCTAGTTCAGGCCCTCGACTGTTGTCGAGTAATAGCCCTACGTCCAGTCGGCGTTAGCCTTTGCGTTGGATTGATTATGTTGTAGAAATCATCCTCTCTCTAGGAACCCTGCCCTCCTTTATATAGTCAGGAGGTCAGATTCCTAGTCGGTTTACAATGAGAGTTTCTAGTAGGATTACAAAATACTACTACTAAGATTACATGGGGATAATCCTAGTTAGACTAGATCTTCTCTCTTCCTTATGGGGTATCCTGTGGGTCCCGCACCGACAAGCCCCCGAGCACTTCATGGTTGAACTTCGGAAGCCTTGTCTTGTTCCTCCAGGTCCTGCCGAGCAGGAACAAGCATCGCCCGAGTGCTTTCTTGAGTGAAACCATGTAGCGCTTCTTGGGATCTTCGAGTGGTATGTGCTTTTTTAAAGAAAAAAGTACTCCCATTTGGGTGTAGCCCCCGAGCCTCTTGCTTTTTGGTACAAGGAGCTGGAGGGTCTTGTCTTGAACTTTGTTGAAAGGTTTCTGTGCATGTTCCCGGGTTCTTTATCAAAAAGAACTCGGGTATAGCTCAGTCCGGCTTCTTTTTGTCATGAGTCGTTGAAGTAGTTTTGTCTTGAAAAAGTCTTCTTGGTGATGTGCGCTTTTTGAAAGAAAAAGGTGCACTCACTGAGTGTAGCCCCCGAGCCTCTTGTTGTTTGGAACAAAGAGTTGGAGGGTCTTGAGTCTGATTTGTTCGAGGAACTAAAATTTAACTGAAATTTTCTCTTGTTGTGGTAGTCTGCCATTTGCCAGGTGTAGTTGTATGGTGGCGGTTGGGTATAAATGTTGCCTGTTCACAGGCTGTACAGTGTTGGCATATTCTTCAGAATATGCTCATCTTCGAGTACTGTGCCTGAGTCTTCTATTATTGAGTCTTGTCTTTTCACTGTGTCCTTTGTAAGGCCTGTTTCGTGGGTAGTCCTAGTCCATGTGCACCGCTCCCTCGATCTATAAATACCCTCCCGGAGTGCTTGTTTTCTTCCATTGAACATCTTGAATCTTCGTAGTCATGAATATGGTAGTTTGCGAAGTAGAGCAGCCCCCGGGCGTTTTTTGTAGTTCCTGTGCGTCTTGTCGTAGCTGGAGGAAGTCTTGTGATAGGGGTTAGAGGTAGACTAACCCCGCAGCAGCAATGTACTAGGAAGTACGTGGCGGTAGTTGGAGGAAGTCTTGTGATGTGGGCTTCGTTCCTTCATCTGGCAGTTCTGGGTTGATCCTCGCCGTCTGTCTTGAGACTGTCCGGTGCAGATCAACACCTGATCCTGCATCACGTCGGGCTTGGGTAGACAGATGCCTACCGACTTCCCCTGGTCTATGTTGTCCCGCCGTGCTGCTGATTTCCGCCTTGGATGCACTTCGTCCGTCCTTTGAAGAAAACAGTGTAGCCGATCGCGGTTTGTTCTACCGAGTAGCAATTTGGAGCACGTAGTCGTTCCAGAGCCTAGTTGCGTCCGGGCTCCTCTTTGCTACCTTGTTTGTCGTAGTGCCGAGTTCATTGGGTCTTGTAAGATGTGTAATCTTCTATCTTTGAAGCCATTTGTAATGGAAAGAATCTTCTCTTCAGAGTTGTCATTCATTTTTCTGTTGTAATCCTAGTTATTCATGAGATTCCCGAGTTCTCTCTTTAATAATCGGGTTCTTTTGTTCCTTGCGAGGTGGCCCTTTGTTTCTTCATGGTTGACGGGTTGTTCTTGTAGTGATCTGATAACCCTGTCGTGGTGCTAGATGGATAAGTCTGAAATCTGCCCGTTAAATTGTACCGTTGTGTGGATTTGTGCCGTTCGTCATTTTAGCTGTGTCAGTAAATGGACCGTTGCGTTCCCACACCGTATTTTAGCGTGCCTCGTGGGCTGTTTTCATCACTGAAAAATCTATTTAAAGACCTTTTATCTTCCTTTTCTTTGCTGTCCAGCTCTTGCCTTGAAAACCCTAGCTTTTAGAAATCCGCCGCCGTCATCGTCGCCGTCACCCGAGCACCACCATTCTAGCTTCGTCTTCCTCAGTGCCTTTTTGCTTCCGCTAGTTCATGGGTAAGAAGAAAACCACGAGCAAGTCCCAGGCAGCCTTCGTGGACGAGGAGTCATCCCTTTCTTTGATCGAGAACCAAGAGTTCGTGGCCATGAGGGCTGCTCAGAAGGTTTGGCCGGCTCCAACAACAACTGAAGACCAGCTGCGTGAGCTCGTCAGCGACGGCTTGATCCAAAGCAAAGACATCACTGAATGGAGAGTTCCGGGCGAGCATCGGGTTCCTGCTCTGAGTCCTGGTGAGATTGTCCTTTTCGTTTCCTTTGTCCGCGCCGGACTTTGCCTTCCTGCTTCCGCCTTCTTTCACCAGTTTCTTGGTTATTTCGGGGTTAGTCTGAACCATCTAACCCCTAATGCCGTTCTCCATCTTTCCGTTTTCGTTCATCTCTGTGAAGCTTTCCTTGGAATCCCTCCTTCTCTATCTCTTTTCCGCTACTTCTTTCGTCTAAAGCCTCAACCCCGCCACGAAGAGACCAATGTTCTCGGCGGTTGTGGGATCCAGTTTCACTAGGGTCTTAAAAGCAAGTTCTTTGACTATGACCTGGTTGATTCTATGAGGGATTGGCGTGCTGGTTGGTTTTATGCCGCCAATTTGATTCCTTCTCTTTCCATACATTCTGGGTCCGGTCCCTTGGTTAATGACCGGTGGGATAAGAATCCCGTGTCGCCCACTGAGGTCCAGGCAATCCAGCCACTCCTTAATAAGATTAGTATGCTAAAACAGCAGGATTTAACCGGTTTTGGGATTGTTTCGAGTTTCCTTCGTCGCCGAGTTTAGCCTTTGAAGGAGCGTGAGCACCTTGGCTTCGAGTACTCTGGGGCTGAGGATCCTTCACGTATGGTCCCAGCTCTTGAGCTAACCGATGAGGAGGTACTTGAGCGTCTCCGGAAGATGCTGAAAGGAGCAAGCGTCGTCCCGCTTACTGTCTCCGAGTTCTCCGCTAACAACTCGCCTCCAGCTGTAAGTTGTTTATCCCTTTGTCCGGGTACTTTGTGTACTCTTGTTGTATCCATTTTTGTTTAACTTTTCTCTGTCTATAGGAGTTTGGGCGCAACTTTGTTGACCCGATCCCTCTTGATGTTCTCCCTGTTTTGGCGAAAGCTGGGGAGAAACTTGCTGGAGCTTCCGCAACCAGTAAGTTCCCGTTCTCCACAGCGCTTCCTGGAGTTTCTTCTGGATTTGTTGATGTATATGAAGAATATGTTCCTCGTCTAGTCCCTCGTGGTCCTCGTAGTGTCCCAAAGAGGGGGCGAACGGATGGGTCTTCATCTGGCCTGCCTGTTTCCAAGAAGTCTCGCAAGCCAAGTACTCTTCCAGGTACTCCAGTTGTAGCTAGCATGCTCTTAGGTGAGCATATTTAATACTCTTTGTCTCTTTGTTTTCTCCTTTCTCTTTATCTTGAATCGAGTACTTTTATTCTTCTTTCAGCGGGTGGTATGGTGGCCTTGGTTGAAACCGAGGAAGAAGATGACGAAGTACCCCTCATCGTGCGGCGGTGAGTTGTTTTCATATTCCCCTTCCATTGCATTCCTCCTCTTTGTCTTGATTTTTAGTCTTGACCTTTTTGAAGTAACCGGGCATCGGGTATGAGTTCTTCTGAGGTCTCTGCGCTGGCTTCTTCTGAAGCTCTGGTGTTGAGTTCCTTGGTATCGAGCTCCTCCGCACTTCCGATGCCTAGCTCTTCCGTGACCCCAGCTCTGGCTTCTTTTGGAGCTCTGGTATCAGCTACACCGCTCCTGTCGCCAAGTGGTGGGAACGTTTTCGCCGCCGTTGTCCCCCCTGCGAGGCCTTCTTTGTGTTTTACGAAGAAGAAGATAGTTGGGTGAGTAACTTCTAGCTTCGTCTTTTTGCATCTGTTTCCCTTTTCCTTTGTTCTTATCGGCAAGTTTATCTGTCAACTTTTTAGGCCTTCGTTTTCTCTTGACCCTCTGCCGACTTCTTGCCAATTTTCTGGTGTGCTACCGAATACCGAGCCTCAAGGCTCGGAGCGCTTGGTCGGCGAAGCGGTTGCTGAGGAGACAAGGTTTCCTGGTGAAGGCGCTGCCGTTGGCTTGGCTGCTTCTGAAGTGACCACGGACATGGTGGCGGGTTCATCTGAGGGATTGGCCTTGACTTCCCGTGAGATTGCTTCGGTCGTGCCTTCTTCACCTCGACCGGCTTCTCCTTCTCCTTCTCTTACTTCCGGTGGTCTGCCTTTTGCCGATGAGGTGGTGCAGCAGTTTGATGCCACCCATCGACTATCGGAGTTAACCGCCGCCTGGGGGAGCTTATCGACCCTCGCGACTTCTTTTGGTGAAAAGCTCCAGGTAAGTTTTTCTGCCACTCCTCCTTTGGATGCTCGTTTTTCTTCTGTCCTTATGCCTTGTTTTTTCTTTGTCTCTTTTTGCTTAGTCTTTCTCTCGTGATTATTCTGGCTTCTTTAGCTCATCTAAAAATGAGAAAAAGTTGTCTTCCGAGGTGAGTGCTCTGAGAGCCGATCTTGACCTCCTCCGGGCTGAGTTGGAGACTGAGCGTCAAATGCACCAAAAGGAGGAGAAGGCCATTCGTGCCCGGGTGGTAGAGATGGAGAAACAGAGGGATGCCGCGGTGGAGTCCGTGAAGAACGAGTGCAAAGGTGTCGCGGGTTCTGCTTGTTTCTTCTTGTATTTTGACTTCTTTTTTCACTGACTAGTTTTTCGGTGCCTTGTCTAGCTCTCTGAGTTGAAAAGCAAAAGCTCTCGGAGAGTATCGATGAAATGAAGACTCTTGTCCGTTCTAGTCATAACAAGGCTGAGGAGGTAATTACTCATGCTGAGGAAGAACTCGCCCTTGCTAAGCTGATTAGGCGTGGAGCTGACAGAGATCTTGTGCAGGCTCAAAGAACTATTGAAGACTTATCTGGCAAGTTGGCGACGGCTACCGAGAACTGGAAAGCTTTATGGAAATCCTTTCGTTCAGTAGCCGACGCTCTCCGGACTCCAGCAGATGATGGGCAATCTTGGGCTCAGTTGATTCCCCGAATTCCGACTCGTTTTCAAGAGTTCGTGAAGAGCTGCGCCCAACTGTGTACCAAGAATGTCCTGGCTCAGGTCCAGGTTCTTGCTCCAGAGGTGCCTTTGTCCAAGATAGCAGAGGGAGCCGATAGTTAAGAGTACATTGATGCCGTTGAGCGGATGGAGCCTGAGGTCGAAGACTTAGCCAGTAGAGTTGTAGATAATCTTAATGTTGTTATCTCCTCTCCTAATGATGATGCTTGAATGTAATCGACCTCTGTACTTTTGATTTTTATAACAGAATAGTTATATTCTTTTTTGAATGAAGATTCTTTGTTGATGCCTTCTCTGCTTGTATGCCTTGTTTATTCTTTGGATGAGTCGTCCAAGTGGTCAGAGTTGTTCGACTCGCCGAGTACTCGGTCTTGCTTTCGTCTTTGCCATGTAAACAACTCTGCATGTTATTTTTGTGTTGACAACTTTTCTTGATCTGTTGAGTTCTTGTCTGGCTTTCGCCTTTGCCATGTAAACAACTCGGTGTAGGCCGTTGTCTTGACAGACTTTGTGATCTCAAGTGTCCAACTTTTCTTGATCTGTTGAGTTCTTGTCTGGCTTTCGCCTTTGCCATGTAAACAACTCGGTGTAGACCGTTGTCTTGACAGACTTTGTGATCTCAAGTGTCCTCAGTGTAGCCCCCGAGCCTCTTGCTATTTGGAACAAGGAGCTGGAGGGTCTTGTCTTGAATTTTTTCCCGATCCATGCTCAGGCTTGGTTGTTTTGTTTTTTGGGTGTTAGCTTGTTAGCTACCCTCATCGGCATGCTCAAGCATCTTTTCAGCTATTTTGCTCTCGGCCGGTAGGCTCAGGCGTGTTTCAGCCATTTTGCTCTTTGGTTCGGGTGTTAGCTTATTAGCTACCCTCATCGGCGGGCTCAAGCATCTTTTCAGCTATTTTGCTCTCGGCCGGTAGGCTCAGGCATGTTTCAGCCATTTTGCTCTTTGGTTCAGGTGTTATCTTATTAGCTACCCTCATCGGCGGGCTCAAGCATCTTTTCGGCTATTTTGCTCTCGGCCGGTAGGCTCAGGCGTGTTTCAGCCATTTTGCTCTTTGGTTTGGGTGTTAGCTTATTAGCTACCCTCATCGGCGAGGCTCAAGCATCTTTTTCATTATTTTGCTCTCTACGCCGGTAGGCTCGGGCATGTTTCAAACATTTTGCTCTTTGGTTGGGTGTTATCTTATTAGCTACCCTCATCAAGTGGCTCAAGCATCTTTTTCAAACTATTTTTCTCTCGGCCGGTAGGCTCGGGCATGTTTCACCATTTTTGCTCTTTGGTTGGTGTTAGCTTATTAGCTACCCTCATCGGTGGGCTCAAGCATCTTTTCAGCTATTTTGCTCTCGGCCAGTAGGCTCAGGCATGTTTCAGCCATTTTGCTCTTTGGTTCATGTGTTAGCTTATTAGCTACCCTCATCGGCGGGCTCAAGCATCTTTTCGGCTATTTTGCTCTCGGCCGGTAGGCTCAGGCATGTTTCAGCCATTTTGCTCTTTTGGAAACAACTCGGGGTTTAGCCATCATAAGACATATGTTGCCGAAAAATCATCTTTATTGATCATGATCGTTTGATAAGCCATAATACACAGTTTGTCGAGGGACAACATCTTTATTGGCCATGAACGTTGATTTCTTGTGGTTTGTACATGTATTCTCTCTTGAGTTGTTTTCATACGTAGAATCTTCTTAGTTGGCTGATGTGCCATGTATTACTGACTTCTTTCTCATCTTCAGTCATTAACTTGTACGTGCCTGGTCCAGTGACTTTTGAGACAATAAAAGGACCTTCCCATGGGCTGAGTAGTTTATGGCGTCCGTCAGTTTTTTGTATTCTTCTTAGCACTAGGTCTCCGACTTGTAGTGATCGAGGCTGTGTACTCTTGTTGTAGTGGCGTCTTAATCCTTGGAGGTATCTTGCTGATTGAAGGGTAGCGTTTACCCTGACTTCTTCTGTAGTGTCAAGTTCTAATCTTCTGGTGTGTTCTGCTTCTCCTTCGTCATACTGTTCTATCCTTAGTGACGTCCAAATCAAGTCGGCAGGTAGTACAGCTTCTGATCCGTAAACTAAGAAAAAAGGCGAGTATCCGGTAGCTCTGCTTATTTGGGTCCGTAGTCCCCATACTACTTTGGGTAATTCTTCAATCCACTTTGATCCATAGTCTGCTAGTTCTTCATACAGTCTTGGTTTCAACCCAGCTAGTATGAGTCCATTGGCTCTTTCTACCTGTCCGTTGGCTTCTGGGTGTGCGACTAATGCGTAATCTATGCTGAAGCAACAATCTTGCGCCCAACTTTTGAACTCTATGGCTGTAAAGGGGGAGCCTAAATCTGTTATGATTCGATTGGGCATGCCAAAGCGGTGCATAATGTCTTGGATGAACTCGACTGCTTTGGCCGCGCTGTATTTTGCGAGAGGTTTGTATTCGATCCACTTGGTGAACTTGTCAATCGCCACGAAGATATACTCAAAACCGCCCTTTGCTTTCTTGAGTGGTCCTACTTGATCCAGCCCCCAACAGGAAAAAGGCCAAGCGGGTGGGATGCAGATGAGGTTGTGAGCCGGCACATGAGCTTGTCTTGCGAACATTTGACAACCTTTACATTTTCTGACGAGTTCTTCTGCGTCTTTCAGAGCTGTTGGCCAGTAGAAACCGATGCGGAAGGCTTTGCCGACTAGTGTTCTTGAAACGAGACACATTTTAGGAGTACTCCTGATGATGCAGCTCTTCTATAGAGTTTGTCCCCCACTAGGATGTAGTTTTTGCTTCTGTGAACAACTCGGGTGGCTTCCTTCGACTTCTCGTTGTGATTTTCTTCTGTCGTATTCGGCCAACTCTGACTCATATCTGATCCAGGCTTCCCTACGCTGCCTAGCACGGTGTTGGCGCCCTTGCTTCAACTTGTTTTTTTCTTTCTCTAGCTTGTCTCTAACTCTCGGTTTCTCCATCGTAGCCCTGGGCAAAGGGTGATATGTTGGATTCTAATTCATCTGATGACCTGACATCGGGTGCTTCTGGGGGATTTAACGGTGACCAAGGACGTCGAACCATGAGTACTTCCCGTGCGTGAACCGTTCTGTTATTGGCGTTAGTTTCCATACTGTCGGGGTTGCTGATGACTTTAGTAGATGCCTCGAGGTCGCAGATCGAGTCTCCTTCTTGGTAAGGTAGAATAGCCGTCGTCGTCGCGTTATCCAGTCGGGTACTGTTATCCTCAGGAACAGAGTCCGGCCAGTGAACGATGCAATCTTGAGATGTTATAGTCAGGACGAGACCTTCCTGAGCTCCCTTCAGTGGCATTCTTAGTACTGGATCGAGGACTTCTCTGAGCCGTGCCTGATAAGATGTTGCCATGTTGAGGAGTCCGAGTGGAGGAAGATCCGATTTCTTGAAAAGATTCTACGCGTACTCCGAGTTGTATTCTTGATAGGTCAGGGCCGCGTTTTAAGTCCCATTGGAAAAGAACTCGGTTTCCCGAAAGGACTCGAATAAGACTCCAACTCGGATGCAGAGCTTGAATTCGAGTCGGATGCGCAAAGCCGCGGAACCTGAGTTGAATCGGACATTATGAGCTGCGCGAATCCTCCGGAGATTTGGTCTGTCGTAGTCGTCGGAATAGAATAGTCTTCATGGTGTTTCGAATCTTCGAGGAGATGACTTTGGAGCTTGCCATTGTTGTCCGCCTCGCAGATCCATGAGCCGAAGATGAAAGTTGATTCCATTAAGAAGATCATGTTGTTGAGGTCCATCGAGCTCTCGGATGCAAATTCGCCGAAAGCCCCTACCTGGCGCGCCAGCTGTCGATGTTTTACCACCGATAGCCTGCCACGGGGGTCCCCGGGGCAGTATTGTTCGGGCTTCAGCGTATGCGGAACTCGACGGTGAACGCAAGAGACAGTCGATTTATCCTGGTTCAGGCCCTCGACTGTGGTCGAGTAATAGCCCTACGTCCAGTCGGCGTTAGCCTTTGCGTTGGATTGATTATGTTGTAGAAATCGTCCTCTCTCTAGGAACCCTACCCTCCTTTATATAGTCAGGAGGTCAGATTCCTAGTCGGTTTACAATGAGAGTTCCTAGTAGGATTACAAAATACTACTACTAAGATTACATGGGGAGAATCCTAGTTAGACTAGATCTTCTCTCTTCCTTGCGGGGTATCCTGTGGGTCCCGCACCGACAGGAACCTTCTGGCAATGCAATGCAAAGGCAATTGGATCAGGTTCAGAAGGAGCTGATAGCTCCTTGCAGGAGCAGTACAACAAGGTATGGTTCAAGATAAATGCTAAGCCTTGAAGGAGCTGATAGCTCATTTTGCAGGAGCTGATACCTTTCCATTCATCGAGACATTCCCAAAGTATTTGGAACAACAAGGCCTTTAACATTCTTTTTGGTTGTGATCTGGATACCTCTTTTTAGTTAGAAAATTGTAGAAAATCCGTACTAGTTGAACTTGCGGACCGTGTTCATCTCGGCTAGCATATTCTCTACCGAGCAGTAACGGACATCAAGGAGGAGCTTTGATTCTACGATGGAGAGCGGCAACGGTCGTGGAAGACCGTGTTCCCTTCCTCGTAGAATCGGAGCTCTTTCTTGGCCAAGTACGGTGCCGTCCGGTGGAGAAATGCTCGCCGAGATGATCACGTAAGCAAGGTCAACTAGTACGGATGGGAGGATATATTTATGGACAAAATTGCATGTTTGTTGTGAATGATTGGCATGCCAGTCTAGTGCCAGTGTATGTTGTGGATCTACTCATCTGAATCCTACATGCCTACACCTTTATTTTGCGGTGCATGCCACATTACTTTAACATTCTTTGATTCTTTTTTTCATGTATGTTCAACTTCATCTGCGTATACATTATTGTTGGCGGTTCAAGGAGCTTATCGGTTCTTTAACACTTAGTCAACTTATTCTCGTGATTCTAGTTCTTAGTAGTTAGTCCATCACCGTGATACTCGAACCATCATTTTATTCCAAACCAGTAAACGCATGTTGTCGCATTGAAGAATTGTAAATTTAATTTTTTTGGCAGAAAAATGATTTGTAGGGCGGTTGGTATCAGAGCCGCCTTACAAATCGATTTGTAAGGGCTGCTGGTGTTCCCAGACCGTCCCTATAAATCGATTTGTAGGGGGGCTACAGTATCAACCGCCCCTACAAATAGATTTGTAGGGGCAGCTGAAAACAACAGCCGCCCCTAGAAATCGATTTGTAGGGGGGGCCTGGGAACCGCCCCTACAAATACATGATTTGTAGAGACCCTTGCGTAGGGGTGGCTGGGCAAACCGCCCCTACAGAGCCTCTGGAGCCGCCCCTAAAAATCCTTTTTGTAGTAGTGACTCGTGGAAAGCTGTAAGCAGATGGATTGCCATGATAGCGGAGAAGTGGTATGCCTGTACTTCACGTCTCCTATTCCAGTAGTTGTAACTACTTGATATGTAGAATAAATCCATAATGCTATAAACCATTTTGCATGGAAATAACATAGAATGTCACATTATGACAGACATGAGATGTAAATGTGACTATTGATGATTGATAGTAGTACAATGAAAAAAAATGAAAAGATGACTCATGTGTTGTTGTTTTGAACCTACTGATGGCACTGAGTCCCAGACAAGAACGCTAGCAAACCGAGAACTCTCTAGTAACCATTGAGATCCACGTTGACGACCATGTTGATTAGCTCATAGTGCAGCCTCAATAGAAAATCAACGCGATTGAAGATGGGCACCAAAGAGGAATGATCTTTATCACTGGCCACATTTCAAAGTCCTAATTTTCGAGCATCCAGAGCAATCCATATTCAACTTCAGCAATTGACACTAGTGGCTAATTATTGAAGACGTTGGTCCTGATGAAGGCTCCCAGCCAGCGTAGATTCAAGTTCCTCTATGTATTTCTTTGTTGCTTGTCAGGAATCTCTGCTACATTTTCTCAACTATGTGGGCTTATCATGTTAGCAAAGAGCTTGGGGAACGAAGGAAGAACAAGAAATAAGACAAAAGCAAATTGACGAGATCAAATTTCCAGAGGTTTAAGCGTTTGGTTTACAAATTGCATAAGTCCTCTCCTTCACCCTCTCCTCTCTTAAGTACTCTTCCTATTACAACCACTCTAGGCCACACACACGCCTGTTGGGTCTTTGCTCCACGCGGGCCTTGCACCTACTTCTGACATAGGATCAGCTTCACTAGCTTCAACATTATCTGTTGTTTGATAAGTAGCAGTGCTCACATTCCCTCCCTCTTGAGAACCGGCATGCCCCCATGTTGGAGCGCGGGGAAATTGTTGATGCAATTGCTCTAAGGGCTCCCACATCGCGAGAGATTCTGGCATATGAGACCACTTGATCAACCCTTGCTCCATGGGATGATCGCTCAAAGACCAGCAGCACTGGAGAACGCATTTAGGGACATGAAACTCAACAAGTTCAGAAGGCAAGGAAGGAGTCACTGGTACAGCGCCATGAGAGCTCTTGAGCTGGGACACGTGGAAGGCGGGATGGATCGCTGATGACTGAGGAAGATCCAGACGATATGCCACGGCCTCAATCCGTTCCAGCACGCGATGGGGGCCAAAGAAGCAGAAGGCGAGGTTCTGTTAAGAGCAGCGAGCCAACGAAGATTGAGCATAGGTTGCACCGTCAGAAAGAACCAATCGTCAATAGTGAACTGGCGCTCAGAGCGGTGTTTATCTGACTACAGTTTCATATGGGCTTGAGCGCGGAGCTTCTACAATTATAAGTCTTTTTCGCTCATTTTTGTCCGTTTTCATCCCTATTTGTATTGGCATTCGGCAGGCATAAGGTCACATGCTGCTCAAGCTGAGACACTTGCAGGTTGTCATTCTATTCATTTACTTCACATTTCGCTGAGGTCTGGTTGTCCTAACTATGTGCTTGGATGTGTTGTAGGGCTTGTCGTTTCGCTAAGGTCTGGACGCCCAAAAACTGGATCATCACCCTATTTTGCTCATCTACTTTTCAGTCAGCTTGTACTTATTTCGGCTTATTCTCCCTCACAGAAACACTATTGAATCAATCGAAATCAACCGAAATACCACTGGCAGAACAGGGCGCTTGACAATGGGCTTTGATGATAACATTAAGGGAGCTAAGGTAACATGCTTCGTTTTGTTTCTGCCCTTTTGGGCATCATGGAATGGTTCACTCAAATGAGCAATAATTGTTTTCCGCGTTTCTCTATGGATTTTTGCATACATTTGATTTTTGCAGGAAGGCTATGGATTTTCGATGAAGATCTCCCCTGAGGCACTGATGAAGATTAGCAGCCGACCATGGCGGCCTTATGTTTAAGCTTGTGCACGGGTTGCAGCAGGAAGCTATCAGCTACAACTCCTAGTGATTATGCTTGGTTGATTCGGGACCAAACGTTATAGACTTTGCAAACACACAGATGAACTAACTATAAGAAGGCACGGAAGAATATTCAGCTTGCTCGGCTGTACTACTCGCAGCCCTGCAGCCCCGTTGTTTTTCCCAGCAAGTTACTACTCCTAAGTGATAGTGGAAATCTAGAAAGATGAAGATAGCGCATTTCTCTCTTGAGGTTGGAGGCTGGACAGTGGATAGGGTTCTTTCCTTAGTACTAATAGAAATAATAGTACAATCTTTTTGTGGTGTACTACTATACTTTTTCCTCCGTCTAAAAAAATAAGGATCGTTCGTATTTTTTTAGAAGTCAAATTTTTTTAGCTTTAACTAAATATATGTAAGAAAAATTAATATTTATAATATATAATTAGCACACGGCTATTGCACGGCTGGCCGTGCCTTAGGCCAGTCACACAACCGGCTGCTCTGATCCGCACACGTGCTTTTCGCCTGTTCGCTTGAACTTATCAGCCAGCTTATCAGCTAAAATCTACAGTATTTTTCTTTTACAACAAAACAGCTTCAGCCGGCTTTAATAACAGCCGAACAGGCCCTTTCTCTCATGTTCATCTTTTTCCTCGGCACCACGGTCCCACCGTCCCGCCGCGGCGAGCTAAGGTTTCGCCGGAGCTCTACGCCTGGCCAGCCTTCCTCCCCTCCCCCCTCCCCCCAAAACCCTCACTTTCTAAGCCCGCTGGAGTTGAGAAGATGAGAGAAGAGCTCGGAGATCCAGGAGGAGGAGAAGTCCTACCTCGCCGGTGCCGCCACCGTCGGAGGGGAGAGAGGGAGGAGGTGGGGCATGGGCACGGGCTCACCGGAGGAGGGTGCGGGCGCGGGCGTGGGGAGGATCTTGCTGAGTATCTCGCAGTCCGTGCATGCGTGCGTGCGCGGTGGATGAGAGACACGTGCGTGTGTGGCCGTGTGCGTGCGTTCGAATAAAAAGGTGGCCGAGTCATTACTATATAATTATTAGATACATAATTAAATCTATTTTTATAATTAACTTATTTGAAGATAAAAATATTGCTAATTCTTTTAGGGTATCAATCTTGACTGACATGAATACCCACGATTTCTAATGCACGGCCGTGCTGCGCCGGCCACCCGTCACATCCAATCAGCGAACCCGCCTGTTAAATTTGCATCCAACCATCGTATCTCGTGCCACATGCCGTCCGCTGCTCTTGCACCAGGCTTTGTCCTCCTCGTCGTGCACCGTATAAAACGGTCAGCGGTGGCGGGGCGTGGTGTGGGCTCGTGGTATACTTGGCCATCGGGCCGGCACGGCCCTGCACGGCACGGGCCCGTGCCAGGCACGGCCCGGAGGATGTCGGGCCGGCACGGCACGCGGGCCTCCCGGGCCGTGCCCAGCCAGGCGTCGTGCCTGACCAAGGGCCCAAGCACGGCCTGTTGGGCCGTTTTTCGGGCCGGGCCGACACGAGAAGGCACGACCTGCCAAGCGTGCCAGGCTGGCCCGAGGCCCACAGAGAAGGGAAGGGGAGAGCAGGAGGCAGGGCGCCGCGGCAGGTGGCCGCCGCCGCCGGCGCACTCGCCCTAGAGGTGGGGCCGCGCGGGGACGCCGCGCGCGGGAGGAAGACGACTGCGCGTGCTTGAAGCCTTGAACCCTAGATCCGCCACCGGGGAGCGCGCCCACCCTCGATCCGCCGCCTGGGACGCCACCACCCTGGATCCGCCGTCGGGGACCGCCACACGCCTCCTCGCGCGTGGATCTCGTCGTCCTCCGCCTCCTCGCGCCGGATCTCGTGAAGCCGCCGGACCCGGATCTCGTCGAGGCTGCGAGCTCGGTGGATGCGCCGCCTGCTCCTGGCTGCACCGCCGCCGTGGTTGGAGGGAGACGGGGCTGCACTCGCTGCCGTGGTCGAGCCGCGCCGCCGTGGTTGGAGGGAGAGGGAGGAGGGTCGCCGGCGTGGTTGGAGGGAGAGGGAGGGCCACCGAGGGAGGGAGAGAGGAGGTGGGGAGGCAAGGAGCCGAGGAGGAGGCGGCCGCGTGGGGAGGCGACTGGGGCGAGGTCGCGAGGATAGGGTTCGGCCTTCGGGCGTGGCCGCATCCGCGTGGGGACTGGGGAGGGGGCTGCGCTGCGCGGGCCGGCTGGTGGCCTGGTGCTCTTAGCAGGCCGGCTGGCCGGGCCGCTGTCGGGCCTCCCTCCATTTCTCGTGCCGGGCCGTGTTGGCCCACGGGCTTGGGGGTCAGCCCAAGCACGGCCTGAGCAGCGGGCCAGGCCAGCCCGGGCCCGAGTTTCATCGGGCCGTGCCGGGTTTGTGTCGGGCTTTTTTTCCACACTTCATGTCGTGCCGTCGTGCCTCGTGCTGCATGGCCAAGTATAGCTCGTGGTACTGCTGTCCACGTTCCCGCAAGGCCGAAAACTATGAGCGTTGCACTCCTGCTCCGTCTGTGTCGGCAGAGCTGTTGCCGAAGAGCCGTAACAAACAGAAGTTCGTACTCGGCGAGACGAATTTATTAAACCTAATTAATTCATCATTAACATATATACTGCAGCTTTATTGTAGCACTATGTTGTCAAATCATAAATTAATTAGACTTAAAAAATTTCTATCATAAATTAATCATAATCTATATAATTAATTATTTTTTAAGTCTATATTTAATAGGTTATGCATGTGTCATAGCGAAAACTCTCGGAGGAACCAAACCAGACCTACTGCTAGCACAAAAGTGTCCGATCTGGTCACAGAGCCACTGGTGCTGGGCTTCCGGTCGCAGAAGCCCGTACACCCGAGTCCCGAAAGAGCCAGCAGGACGCAGGTGTGCCGATTTGGTACGTTTGTTTGATCAACGGTCTAAGAAATTAATCCGTCGTAGGATAATGAGCAAAATAAAACTATTTTGTCTAATAGATTTTAACCACTAATTAGCTTTTATTAATTTTACTAGCAAACATATCCGTGCGTTGCAACGGGATTTATATGCTACCTAACTCGCATGAGTACGGCTCATGAGTTTGAGACAATTAAGTAATTAGGATTTTAATCTCTTATATTAAAAGGCAGAATGACTTATAATTTGCAACGAACAGATTATTAACATTGTGACAGAACCACCTAATTTATACAAGATTAAGTATGATTGTCTCCGTTAAACACGTTGACACGCGCATACCGTCACTTATATAAACCTGGTAGTCCGTCAAGTACCACGAAGGCCTCGATAAATCAACTTCACAACCAAGATCATACTTGATTAAGCAAATACATATCACATACACAGAGTTTGCAGCGAAAATAATATTATAATAGGGTCACAAGTAATTAATACAAGTTCAATTTCAAATCCATTATGTTAAAACAACATAACTTTGTAATGATTACCGAATCATAATTTTGAATCATATTGCTAGCTCTGATGACACCCTCCAACAAAAGCATAGAGGAGAAGCAAATACAGGATAGCCGAGCCCACCGGCACTTAGTCACCACCTTCAGCAGACATAGCACTTCACCTACAACAGGGTGGGATAAAACCTTGAGTACTCAATTGTACTCAGCAAGACTTACCCGACAGGGAAAACATGAAGACTCTAAGGATATACATGGTTTATTTGGTGGAGCTAGTTGGATAGCATAATCTTTTGCAAATGAGCTTACTATGTAAGTCCTTACTTTCAATATTTTAGCATCAGGTTCAGTGACGCCAATTATAACTATGTTTGCATCTATCCTATAACAATCATTTAATTAAATAAGTATCACAGTAGTAACCATATTCAATTATCATGATCAACAGAACCATCATATTTCATCAGTTACTACGACTGCCGAACAATGACCAAGTTTTTCACTAACCGGGAGAGACGGCGATTCGAATCGATTACATCCAGCTGGGCAATCCTAAACACACACCCGTACGAGCCTACATTAGCTTGCGTGTGTCACCGTTCACTCCATTCGGCGGTGAGTCTGGACCGTTTCGTAAAACTCATGATCCTACATCCTCACATGAATTGCCCGAAGCTCGAAGCCCGTAGCAAACATGGCCTTGGACCAGTCCCCTTCCTTCAGGCTCTCCTCCCAGCAATGCTAACAGTCCAATATACTCAGCCCGAATGAGCTAATCAGCTTCACGGTCAATTATAACTTAGGCCCTTGTTATGTTTTTTGTACCTTCAATCTCAACCAAGGTCTGACAACAAAGCGGTCCTTAAATGACACAGACGGGATCAAAGAATACATGCCTAGCCGGCATCAACAACAACCATAATATCACCGGATCCCGTCTGATCTCCAGTTATCCATTATCACCTGGTTCTTTTCTACGATAGCAAATATAGACAACCGTGTCAGAGTAGCCACCTATGTCTCGTAGGCGACAGGAATCACCCGACTTCTACCGGTCTAAGCATAGCTAAGCATAGAGCGACCTATACATACTAGTAAGGATACAAGTATATATATTATAGACAAGTTAAGACATGCAGCAATGGGTTTCAATTCAACTCCTATACTTAATGCACAATACAAAATATAAACTCAAGTGTATTTTAAAAGAGAGGTCGAAGAGGCTTAGAATGCTCTGGGGCTTGCCTAGGTTTGAAGCACAATGTTAGTTAGTTGGCTTCATCTTCAGGACTTAATCAACTATCATTTTTGTCTTCTGGACTTGTTCACCAATATCGTCTTTTGGTTGGTTTCAACACCACGTTCTTCACCTTCTCGTCGTGCATTTAACATACCTAAATGATAAATGCAAGATGCAATGCATGAATATGGAGAAAGAGTGATACATGATGCATTGCAATTTGGCGACAAAACAAGCACAACGTTACACTAGATTAAACATAGGCACTTAGGCGGATGATGATTAATTAAACATCACACAACCTGCTAAGTTACGATAGCAAATCAACACCAAGACACTCTCATGCAAGCTAGCCATACCAATCATGATAAAGGTTCTAGCAAGTCAGGTACAAATATTATATCTAATGACATGCATACAAGACCATCCATGTAACACCCCTGGTGTTACGAGCTTGTTTAGCATCACGATTTAGGTCTAAGAAAAATTTCTGAAACGAGTTTCTTAGATTTTTTATTTAAAACGTACTTGATAAGATAAGTGAATCCTGTGTGACTTAATTTTAGGGACTCGAATAAACGTCCGAGTTAAATTATTCTGTGCGTAAAGATATTTAGGAATGTCGAATGACAATTCTAGCAAGTAAATGGCGAACGATTTGTTCTATTAGATTAAGCATGAAAAATAATGTTTATAAATAAAATAAAATCTATTAATAAATAAAATGATATATATATATAGCTTTTGAATCTAATTTAAATTCGAGCTTGTTGAAAATCTCCTTGTGCCTAGATGTTGTTAATTGTCTAAATTAGTAAACCAATAGAAATATGTATAGGTGTATACATTTATATATACGCACGTGTTTATTTTGATAAGCACGCTCAGTTGAACAGCTATGGTCTAGTGACATGTTTATGTTTACGTATAGACTCGTTTTAGTCCTTGTGATAATTGGTCACGTATCCGCGACACAGTTGCCTGTCTGGCCGCTTCATAATTCACGTGATTGGTGTGAAAGCACGTAGCAGACGAGAGATAGCGCAGTAGCTCTGCATGCTTCATTTACTTTTTCTGGCACGGTGTGCAGCGTACTCGCCTGGCATTGCAATTATGCACCATCCTCCCATTGTGGCTCGGCATTGCAAAGCCTCTCCATCTGACCGCATCTAAACTAGTCCACTGCGCCGGACGACTGAAATAGGTGCACGTGGTTCTACCCATTTTCCTGTGCTCACTCGTTGTGCCGTCCCATCCTGCTTCCCTTGTCGTGCTTGAAATTGGTGGCGAGCCTGTACGCGTCTCCTTGCTTTTCCTCTTGAGCTTGTCTGCCTCTGCTGTCCTTTCACATTGACGCCACGCCGTCATTTCCTCTACCGCTGCTGTGTTGCACCATGGACGTGTTGTCCCATCTTGGTACCCCACGGCACGTTCCCATCGAATCGAGGCCGCCCATCCAAGCTAGGCGACGAGTTTGTGGTGCTTATCCCCGTAGCAGCCGTAGCGCCTCCGTCGTCGGCCTTGCCTCCTGCCATCGTGTATGCGCGCTCAGTGCATCGGCGTAGCCGTGCTCTCGCTCCCTCTGCTGGCCATGCCAAGCCCCTCGCGCACCTCACTCCCACGCTGGTCCTGCAGTTTCCTCCCTTCCCCTCTCCTCGCGCCGCAGCGTCGTCGTGGCCACGCTCGCGTCGCCGGCCACCGCTTACGCAAGCGCGCAAACCTCCACGGCTTCGCCTCGAGTTGTCGTGTCCCGTAGCGCCACCCTCCCTCTTCTCCAAATTCGTCGTGCATGAAGAGCCTCCCTCCAATTCCTTGCACTCACTGGTGTCCAAGGTCCATAGCTTGCCAGTGCAATCGATTGCGGGGTAAGTCATCCACCGGCGAGCTCGCCCGAAGCCTCGTCGTCGCCGTTGGCCACCATGGGCGCCACACCTAGCTCAGCCTTGAACCCTCCTATCCCTTCTCTTTTTCTTTGATCTTCTTGGTGTTATTGTCCTGCCGTTAATGCCTCAGACTCGTCTGCGACACAGGTTCGCCAGAGCTCCAGTGGTTCTCCGGAACGACAATGACGCCGCCGTCGCGCCAGCTTGGATCCGCCCCGCCCATGGCCAACCATCTCACCTAGCTTCGTGGCCTCGTCCAGCCCTTCCTTCTAGCTTATGGTGAGCCCCTTGTACTCTTAAGGCATCCGGTTTAACTAGTTGAGCCCTAGGAACGCCCGAACGCCTTTGCTGCCGGCGATCAACTGGGCCGTCAAGGTTGCTAACCATGGCCGACACTATCCCAACTTCCTCTGACCCAACCAATCGTCACGACCGACCCTAGCTAGCTTTTGCTTCGTTCCCTGCCCCTCCGTTCACCCGGTGTTGCCGCACCCATGCCGGAGCGCGTGCGCCGCCGTCGGTGAATCGCGCTGATGCGAGTAGTCTCGCCCTGCCCACATCGGGTGACCTGGCCCCCGGGTCGCTCTCCATGGCCGCGTTGTCACCGCGTGGGGGCCCGCACGCCTCGTTGCTCACCCCGCGTCACCGGCGAGTCCCTCGGCCAGAACCGGTGCCGGCTGGCCATGACTTGCTGCGTTGCTCTGCTTTGGAGTCACTTGGGGACCGCGATTTGTAAATATAAACAATTATAGGGTGCTAGGTGAAGAACAGATGACTCATTTGAATAGTAATCTAGATCGTAGATTATTAGTTAAAAACCTAGGGTTCTTTTTGCAAAAGGGACAGCGTGCTGTGGGCTTTCCCAGCTGGGCCGGTCGGTCATTGTTGCGCCTACACCGCTGTCGCGCGCCCGCTAGGCCAGCTGGGTACCGCCGGTCTCCACTGGGCCAATTTGGTGGCTGCTGGTCCCTTCGGTTTTCTAAAACAATTAGCTAATTTAGTTTCGGGAATAGACTTGTGAAATCAATATAAATTTGTGTAGTTGCCCAAAAATGATGAAACTAATTTTGTTAAGTTTCTAAAATCATGATCTACCTGTTAGTATATTTTGTTCTCATAGTTTGATAATATTCTTGGAAGCTATATAACTAATTTAAGGCACTTAATATTATAAAAATATAAACTTGTAGAAATTGTTGTGATAAATTGGTAATAGTGTTGAATCTGAAATTTTTATAGTATGCTCCTAGCAATATTAGGTACTCACGATAATTTTTGTAGCTCTAGAATAATTAGTTTACTAGATTAATAATGATGCCCTATTTCGAATAATGATTAAATTGATAGAATGGGATAAAGAAACAACATGGGTTTATATAACTAAAATAATTGTTGGGAAATGACGTATTATTCGACAACATGGATATGTAGCCTAAGTGTGGTCTTCGTTAGAACTAGCTCGTTAACTTGAGAGGCATACATCGTATTTCTACGAGTCACGATTGCAGTTGATTAATTACTTCTTGCATTGCATCGCATTGCATATCATAACAGGGACGTCGATGGATCGTGGAGTCATCTAGAGTATCGAAAAAGATGGTGCCAGGGATCATGTCACGGAGATGGAATGTAACGTTTGGTTATATTTTACCCAGACAAGCCCCGGTGCATAACCCCTACTTTTCTGCACTTTAAATTATATTTGTGCATTAAGTTTTAAGGAGTTGAATGAAACCCACTTGCATATATATATATATATATCTTTATCCTATGAGTCTTACTAGTATGATAGGATCGTGTAGAATGCTATGCTACATGACTCCGGTAGAAGTCGAGTGATTGCCTATCACTCGCGAGAGATAGGAAATATATTACTATATTATTATCACTTGGAGAATATAAATGGTGGAAAGAAAATATGGTGACCGGGCAGGGATATGGTTTGGGTATTGGTGGGTGTAAGAGGTTGTGTCGCCGTGGACGCGGGGTATAGCTTGGTTACACTGCTTGTCCTTGTCTGTGTCGGTTAAGGATCGGCCGTTGCATAAGACGCTAGGCAAGTCACAGACTTATTATCCCGAGCACATACTTGGGTATGGTCTCTTGAAAGACTTGTTACTCTCTTGTCATGGGTTTCGGCTCTTTCCAGACCGACTGTCTTGGTGGTTTTTGGGTTAGGAGGTCCTTGCACCGTACTGAGTTCGGGACTCAGGGGAGGGGGCTTGGAGTTCTAGTTTGGACGAGGACCTGGACCCCGTGACAGGAGGATAGTGGGTTGGTCCTGCTTGTGCCCGGGGTACAAGCAGGGCGTGTGTTTTTAGGGTACCCAGCTGGGGGCATTGATTCGCAAATCGCCGGCGTTCCGGTACGACTTGTCTTAACTCTAGCACCGTAGTAAGAACTAAAAGATGAAGGATGGAAAAAGGAACTTTGATTGCTTATCATCTGCTTGAAAGTAGTACAGGTGCTTACATAGAATGGTTAGTTAATGAACTAATGCACTACTAATAAAAAATTAAATATAACGATGCACTTTTAGTAATGCTTCTGCAGATGCAATAAACCCACAAGCCAGATAGCCTTGCATATCCTTAGAGTCTTTTCTTTCCTCCTGTCGAGTAAGTCTTGCTGAGTACAATTGAGTACTTAGGGTTTTATTCCCCCTGTTGGGGTGACGGGCGGATGATAGAGCCGACTCTTGTGTGTGGACTCCTCCTGGTGGGCTCAGAGATGATTTCCTTTACACTACGATCATAGTTTTTATTTATAACTCTCACTAAATGTTTTTATAAATGAAAGTTTTATAATCTGTTGTCATAGTTTATATAACAATGCTTCATCATGTCATCAATAGATATTTATTTCCACTGTAATTCTGATAATATGTTTATATTCCGCTGTTAACTTAAATTGTTCATAACTCTGATAATATGACTACATTTTGTTGTTATAACAATAAATATTATACTCTGATGTTGTATTAAAAGTGATGTAAGAAATGGTTAATAATGTTGTAAGCTTTATTCTCTCATTTGTGATCTTGATGGAAAAATGTGGATTTTCGGGTTCTCCCCTGGGGTGTGCCCGATAGGACCGTGTAATTTAGTGTTCTCCCTTGAGTGCTTAGTGTCTAATGAAAGACAAACGCTTTTGGGAGGCATTAGATTAGGCGGTTCTGCCACAGGTGGTATCAGAGCAAATGAGGAAATAAAGCTTCGAAAACTTTTTCTAAACTAAAATTTGACAACCTATTTTTGCAAAAAGTTAGGGCGTTCAGCTACGAAGTTATATAAGTAGCCCTATTACTATGGTTATGTTTTCAGGATAGATGGCACTCTGCTGACTTAGATAGGCTTAATTAATTTTTCTACAGGTACACTGACCCCAAGCATAGTCCGATAGTACCGACTAGCTACAGGGAGAGAACAATGTGCCAAAAATTTAAGAACGGTTGCCCTATATGTTGGCAACAGTGAAAGGGCGTATAGGACGTGCATTCATGCATATCCTGTTTGTGCATTATAGTGCCATATTGCTGGCAGATACGCCATCCATAGGTGTCACGCGTGTCGTATTGTGCACGACTGACTCGTTCCTGTTCCAGAGTTAGGTCTGCACTGTGGCTTCATGCTCCGTGTTCGCCCATGGTTCATGCCTGTCGTGACCCACGTTTTCCCCATACTCTTTTCTACGCTCTTGTCGGACACCTGTCCTGCAGTCGTACCAGTCAGTAATGGCCTCGGACCTCGCTCGCCTTGAACGCGTGAAAAATTTGGTCGATTCATTCGTAGTGACCCCGTGGAGGAACCCCGATGGACCGCGTCAGAATGCTCCACCTTTATAAGTAGAGCCTAGCTTAGCCATTGGTACCACCACTCGGCGCACTTTAGCTAGTCTAGCTTTTCCTTTGAGCAAGCGTTTCACTCAGTCCTCCTTCACAACCACCGCCAGGGATGGTAGGAGCCTGGGTTAGTAGTTACTGCTTGAACGTTGAGGGTTTTTCTAGAATCCTACATGCCACCCTACAAAATCTCGGAGTCAAAGATCGTCCCGAGTATGAGGGCCATGTGTATGAGGAGCATGGCACCAAGCGGTGTGAGGTTACCGTCTACATATGGAAGAATGAAGAGTTCCCCGACCTCACTGAAGCCTGGAATGTGACCGCAACCAGGTTTAGCTTCATCGACACCTACCAGGTTGTGGCCTACAAAGCCTTGTGGTACCTCTGCCAGATCTATGAAGAGCCCATTACCCGCACCCCCATGAGGTTCTTTCCACCTTTGGACAAGAATCGGCGGGCATGGAGGGCTCGCATGGAGGCTTTGCAAGGGCGAGATGCGCAAGAGGATAGTCCTACCATGGTGCACTTGACCACATACCTGCTTGCTCTGGATGAGCAGTTTGACTGGCAAGCCTTGGAACTAAGGATCTGCCTCCGGCGGGCGGAGGAAGCCAAAATCTTCATATGAATGCTCTAGGTGCAACTTGTTGAAGCACATGCCAGTGCTGCAGCTGCTGAGAGCCAGGAGACTACCATGTCGGAAGCTCTGAAGGAGGCTAAAGACCAGCATGTTCATCAGCTGGGTGAGGCCTATCTTGCCACCATGGCCAAGTGGAGGACGCCGGTTGCAAAACGGCAGGATCCCTTGATCTTGGAGGGACTCCCTGTCCACCAGCCTGAAAGGAGAACCGGTGTTGCAGAGCCACCAGCACCTCCACCCTCAAAAGTGTTAGAAGTAGAGCCCTTGGTTCCTCTCACTCAGCCATTGCCATGAGAAGATGCAGATCCCTAGCCAGGGCGGTGGAAGAATCCGCTGAGCCCGGAAATGAAGATGCGTGATTAGTTGCCTGGGGATGCTGTACCCTTAGTAGTAGTGTTTTTCATCGCTGTCCTCCGGTATTGTACTCTTGCCGTTGTTGTTCATCCGTAGTTGTTGAGATCATCCGCCAGTAGGGAAGGTGAATGTTGTGTCATGAATGGGAGCCTGGATGCCTGTATGATGTATCCGTATAAGACCATTGGAATGTGTATTTTGTTTATTTTGCTGTGTTATTGCATCTATCTACCCTTAAGTTTTGTTAGACGTGCTTAAAGTTTTCAAGGGCGATATTAAGTGGGTTACAAGAGAAGTTCCATTCAAACACCGGCAGACCAGCCGTGATTGGATAGTATAGGGCACTCTATCAACTAATTGTGGATGTCCCAGCAGAACACTTGACTCTCTTTAAATCAAATCCACCGTTGGATTTGAATTCCTTATCCCTTGTTGTGAAGGGAACCCTTGTTCTTTGAATCTTCCTTTGCAATACTCCTCTTACTATGTGGTCTATGACCCCACCGCCTTCATGGCATGTAAGTTGGTAATTGTTGCCTAGTTAATAGCTTATGGTGCCGCGACAAAACCGAGGGCTCCCTATGGAACAGCTACCACATGGTGGTGCTGCTCGGCACGCGCTGGTATTGAGGTTGTTGACCAAGTACCTTTACCAAGTTACACCGTCATACCGCTTTTGCTACAAATATTCTCTTTGAAAATATTCAGGTGTTCCAACAGGAAATCCACAATGGGTTGATGAAATAGTGTTCTCTCAAAGAAAGCAAGAGAACATGGTTTTGGAGGAAGTGTGTATGTTGTGCTCTCAGTTCATACAGAGGTTGGTACACATGGTGGACAAAGAAAGGAAAGAAGAGTAGTAAGAAAAGTTAGTCGCGGATGGTCGGGAGTGATTGTAAAAGCCTGAGTGGATGTCATGTCCTAAGCCCTGTGTTTAGTTGACCGCACTATGCATGCTGGGTTATTGTGCTGCGTGCCCTGCGAACGACGTCTGTGTCGGGCCCATTAGCACCCCGTTTTCACATGGCCGTGGCATCGTGCCGCACTCGCCGCCCTTGTGCACTGTGTGCTTTTCCTTTTTCTCTAGCATCTGGTCGGCTCTTGATCCCCATGCCTCGTCCCTCGTAGCGGACCCCCCTTCCCCTCCCTTCTTTCTTCTCTTGGAGACACGACCGCCCACACGCCTCCCTCGACGAGCACATCCTCTTATCTCCCCTCCTTTATTTCCCATTCGCTCGCTTGCACAGGGGGCGCACCATGGCCGTGTTTATCCCCACAGCATGTACCGTTTGTGTATCCCATCCATGTCGTCTCCACTTCCAGTGTGTTGCGTCCCATCTCCGTTGCCACTATAAGATACCCTTGGTCCTTGCTCTTCTTCCTCATCCCCAATCCCCTCGCATTCGGAGTAGAGCTACGAGATTCAACCGTCAGTCATGGAGCTAGGTTCATCAATCTAAGGTGATGAGGTAATCTAAGAAGAAAGGATCTGGTTTCATCAAAGAAGTTCAAGTCTACCTTTGGGTCATGATGTTTGACTTCTCAGTCGACTGTTTTTGGATATGTTGGACCTAAGCCATGTTTTGGATACTCATTATCTTGTTGTTTCTCCATTGCCCTCGTCTATCTTGACTTTTGGATTAAGTCTCGGTTGTACCAGGTTGCTCTTAACCATGTATTCCTAGATCTCCGTGTGGCTTAGCATTCAAAGTCGTGTAATCTTTCGTGTAATCCCTGATCTCCAAAATGTAATCGCGTTTCCCCTATTTTGGTTCTTGCTTCGAATCTTGGGACAAGATTCTTTTTAAGGGGGTTGGTTGTAACACCCCTGGTGTTACGAGCTTGTTTAGCACCGCGATTTAGGCTTAAGAAAAAATTCCGAAACAAGTTTCTCAGATTTTTGATTTAAAACGTACTTGATGGGATAAGTGAATCCTGTGTGACTTAATTTTGGCGACTCAAATAAATGTCCGAGTTAAATTATTCTGTGCGTAAAGATATTTAGGAATGTCGAATGACAATTCTAGCAAGTAAATGGCGAACGGTTTGTTCTATTAGATTAAGCATGAAAAGCAACATTTATAAATAAAATAAAATCCATTAATAAATATAATGATATATATATATAGCTTTTGAATCTAATTTAAATTCGAGCTTGTTGAAAATCTCCTTGTGCCTAGATGTTGTTAATTGTCTAAATTAGTAAACCAATAGAAATATCTATAGGTGTATACATATATATACTCACGTGTTTATTTTGATAAGCACGCTCAGTTGAACAGCTTTGGTCTAGTGACATGTTTATGTTTACGTATAGACTCGTTTTAATCCTTGTGATAATTGGTAACGTACCCGCGACATAGCTGTCTGTTTGGCCGCTTCATAATTCACGTGATTGGTGTGAAAGCACGTAGCAGACAAGAGATAGCGCAGCAGCTCTGCATGCTTCATTTACTTTTTCTAGCACGGTGTGCAGCGTACTCGCCTGGCATTACAATTATGCATCATCCTCCCATCGCGGCTCGGCATTGCAAAGTCTCCCATCTGATCGCATCTAAACTAGTCCACTACACCGGGCGACT
Organism: Miscanthus lutarioriparius; assembly: GCA_904845875.1. Lineage (NCBI taxonomy): Eukaryota > Viridiplantae > Streptophyta > Magnoliopsida > Poales > Poaceae > Miscanthus > Miscanthus lutarioriparius. The sequence continues at coordinate 103,337,931 of CAJGYO010000001.1, forward strand.
GAAATAGGTGCACGTGGTTCTGCCCATTTTCTTGTGCTCGCCGCTACTGGCCACATTGTGCTGTCCCATCCTGCTTCCCTTGTTGTGCTTGAAATTGGTGGTGAGCCCGCACACATCTCCTTGCTTTTCCTCATGAGCTTGTCTGCCTCTGTTGTCCTTTTCACATTGACGCCATGCCGCCATTTCCTTTACCGCTGTCGTGTTGCACCATGGACGTGACGTCCCATCTTGGTACCCCACGGCACGTTCCCGTCGAATCGAGGCCGCCCATCCAAGCTAGGCGACGAGTTCACGGTGCTTATCCCAGCAGCAGCCGCAGCTCCTCCGTCATCGACCTTGCCTCCTGCCCTCGCTAGGCGCGCTCTGCGTACCGAAGCAACCATGCTCTCGCTCCCTCTGCTGGCCAAGCCGAGCCCCTCGTGTGCCTCACTCCCACGCTAGTCTTGCAGTTTCCTCCCTTCCTCGCTACTCACGCCGCAGCGCCGCTGTGGTTGCGCTCCCGTCGTCGGCCACCGGTTACGCAAGTGCGCGAACCTCCACGGCTTCACCTCGCCTTGCCGTGTCCCACAGCACCACCTGCCCTCTTCTCCAAATTCATCGTGCACGAAGAGCCTCCCTCCAATTCCTTGCACTCACTGGTGTCCAAGGTCCATAGCTTGCCAGTGCAGTCGATCGCGGGGTAAGTCGTCCACCGGCGAGCTCGCCCGAAGCCTCACCGTCGTCGCTGGCCACCATGGGCGCCGCACCTAGCTCGGCCTTGAACCCTCCTATCCCTTCTCATTTTCTTTGATCTTCTCGGTGTTATTGCCCCACGTTAATGCCTCGGACTCATCTGTGACACAGGTTCACCGGAGCTCCAGTGGTTCACCGGAACAACGATGACGCCGCCGTCGTGCCTGCTCGGATCTACCCCGCACGTGGCCAACCATCTCACCAAGCTCCGCGGCCTCGTCCAGCCCTTCCTTCTAGCTTATGGTGAGCCCCTTGTACTCTTAAGGCATCCGATTTAACTAGTTGAGCCCTAGGAATGCCCGAACGCCTTTGCTACCGGCGATGAACTGGGCCATCATGGTCGCTAACCATGGCTGGCACTATCCCAACTTCCTCCGACCCAACCGATAGTCACGACTAACCCTAGCTAGCTTCTGCTTCGATCCCTGCCCCTCTGTTCACCTGGTGTTGCCGCACCCATGCCGGAGCGCGTGCGCCGCCGCCGGTGAATCACGCCGACGAGGGCAGTCACGCCCTGCCCACCATCGGGTGACCTGGCCCCTAGGTCGCTCTCCATGGTCGCGTTGTCTCCGCGCGGGGGCCCGCACGGCTCGTCGCTCGCCCCGCGTCGCCGACGAGTCCCGTGATCGGAACCGATGCCGGCTAGCCATGACTTGCTGCGTTGCTCTGCTTTGGAGTCACTTGGGGACCACGATTTGTAAATATAAACAATTATAGGGCGCTAGGTGAAGAACAGATGACTCATTTGAATAGTAATCTAGATCGTAGATTATTAGTTAAAAACCTAGGGTTCTTTTTGCAAAAGGGATAGCGTGCTCTGGGCTTTCCCAGCTGGGCCGACCGGTCATTGTCGTGCCTACGCCGCTGCCGCATGCCCGCTGGGCCGGCCGGGTACCGCCAGTCTCCACTGGGCCAATTTGGTGGCTGCTGGTCCCTTCGGTTTTGTAAAACAATTAGCTAATTTAGTTTCGGGAATGGACTTGTGAAATCAATATAAATTTGTGTAGTTGCCCAAAAATGATGAAACTAATTTTGTTAAGTTTCTAAAATCATGATCTACCTGTTAGTATATTTTGTTCACATAGTTTGATAATATTCTTGGAAGCTATATAATTAATTTAAGGTACTTAATATTGTAAAAATATAAACTTGTATGAATTGTTGTGATAAATTGGTAACAGTGTTGAATCTGAAATTTTTACAGTAGGCTCCTAGCAATATTAGGTACTCACTGTAATTTTTGTAGCTCTAGAATAATTAGTTTACTAGATTAATAATGATGCCCTATTTCGAATAATGATTAAATTGATAGAATGGGATAAAGAAACAACTTGGGTTTGTATAACTAAAATAATTGTTGGGAAATGACGTCTTATTCGACAAGATGGATATGTAGCCTAAGTGCGGTCTTCGTTAGAACTAGCTCGTTAACTTGAGAGGCGTAAATCATATTTCTACGAGTCACGATTACAGTTGATTAATTACTTCTTGCATTGCATCGCATTGCATATCATAATAGGGACGTCGATGGATCACGGAGTCATTTGGAGTATCAGAAAAGATGGTGCTAGGGATCATGTCACGGAGATGGAATGCTAACTTTTTGTTATATTTTACCCAGGCAACCCCCGGTGCATAACCCATACTTTTCTGCACTTTAAATTATATTTGTGCATTAAGTTTAAAGAAGTTGAATCAAACCCACTTGCATATATATATCTTTATCCTATGAGTCTTACTAGTATGACAGGATCGTGTAGAATGCTATGCTACAGGACTCCGGTAGAAGTCGAGTGATTGCTTATCACTCGCGAGAGATAGGAAATATATTACTGTATTATTATCACTTGGAGAATATAAATGGTGGAAAGGAAAAATAGTGACCGAGCAGGGATATGGTTTGGGTATTGGTGAGTGTAAGAGGTTGTATCGCCGCGGACGCGGGGCATAGCTTGGTTACACTGCTTGTCCCTGTCTATGTCGGTTAAGGACCGGCCGTTGCATAAGACGCTAGGTAAGTCACAGACTTATTAACCCGAGCACATACTTAGGTATGAGCGCTTGAAAGACTTGTTACTCTCTTGTCATGGGTTCTGGCTCTTTCTGGACCGACTGTCTTGGTGATTTTTGGGTTAGGAGGTCCTTACACCGCATTGAGTTCAGGACTCAGGGGAGGGGGCTTGGAGTCCCAGTTTGGATGGGGACCTGGACCCCATGACAGGAGGGTAGTGGGTTGGTCCTGCTTGTGCTCGGGGTACAAGCGGGGCGTGTGTTTTCAGGGTACCCAGCTGGGGGCATTGATTCACGAATCGTCGGCGTTCCGGTATGACTTGTCTTAACTCTAGCATCGTAGTAAGAACTGAAAGATGAAGGATGGAAAAAGGAACTCTGATTGCTTACCACTTACTTGAAAGTAGTACAGATGCTTACCTAGAATGGTTAGTTAATGAACTAATGCACTGCTAATAAAAAAATCGAATATAAGAACGCACTTTTAGTAATGCTCCTACAGATGCAATAAGCCCACAAGCCAGATAGCCTTGCATATCCTTGGAGTCTTTTCTTTTCTCCTGTCGGGTAAGTCTTGCTGAGTACAATTGAGTACTTAGGGTTTTATTCCCCCTGTTGTAGGTGACAGGCGGATGCTAGAGCTGACTCTTGTGTGTGGACTCCTCCTGGTGGGCTCAGCGAGGATTTCCTTTACGCTGCGATCATAGTTTTTATTTATAACTCTCACTAAATATTTTTATAAATGAAAGTTTTATAATCTGTTGTCATAGTTTATATAACAATGCTTCATCATGTCATGAATAGATATTTATTTCTGCTGTAATTCTGATAACATGTTTATATTCCATTGTTAACTTAAATTGTTCATAACTCTGATAATATGACTACATTCCGCTGTTATAACAATAAATATTATACTCTGATATTGTATTAAAAGTGATATAAGAAATGGTTAATAATGTTGTAAGCTTTATTCTCTCATTTGTGATCCTGATAGAAAAATGTAGATTTTCGGGTTCTCTCCTGGGGTGTGTCCGACAGGACCATGTAATTTAGTGTTTTCCCTTGAGTGCTTAGTGTCTAATGGAAGACAAGTGCTTCTGAGAGGCATTAGATTAGACGGTTCTGCCACAATCCATTGGCTTAATTACTTGATCATCATTAAACAACAAGGTGACCAGCTAGTTTAGGTAGATTAACTGAATATCATCAAAGGCATGAATCACACTAGCAACCATATCAACCATCAAGTTAAAGCAATCAACTTAAGCAAGGCAAGTTCTGGACTGCAGCACAGTAGTCGCTTGTTTTGATCATAACTGGAGTTGTAAGAATCTAACAAAAGTGTTCCTAGACTTTCTAGAAAGCTTATAAAATTGCCTACAACTTTTTTATTATCATCTTAAGATGATTAAACAGTTAACTAAGCTAAAAAGCACAACCTTTCAAATCTATCCATCATACAAGTAAAACCTAACAGGGAATTTGTAAAATTCACAACTCCCAAATCTGTTGGCCTAAAATCATGAAAGTTTAGGACAACAAAGACCAGAAAGTTACCTACAACTGTTATATAGACCACAACCACAGAAAACATCATTTTCATCACGAAACCATCATCACAACATAAACTACAAGTGCAGCTATCTCAGCACACGTGTAACCAAGTTCTTCACTTGGTTCAACAACAAGATCACATATGTACAACTAATCATATGGCTCACAACTTCCATTCACACAGCTAAATGATCATTAGTTATAGCTAACATGAAAGGCATATTAACACATCTTCACACATTTTTTATTAAAAAGGCAAAAGCTATACATGGCAATTTATAGAAAACACTTAAAAGGAAATTGCATGCTATAAACAAGACCTGGGCACATATCATGGTAGAAACAGTTAACACACTTCCTAAACATGCTAGAAAAACTATGGATCGCTCCCAAATGAATTATTTACATGCCTTTTCTAATTACCTAGCAAACACAAAGGAAAAAGGAAAAGGCTACTTGCAGTACAATATTAATTCTAGAAAAATTACAGCAGCTCCAATATGTCTAACTAGCATGATGCATAAATTTCACAAAGTTTTGATACTTATAGCTGCATTTATCATTTTCACAAGCTAAACAAGCATCAAACAAGTTAAATCAATAACTCAGTGGCACTGTATCTAATGAAGCTGAATTTTCTACCATGCATCAAGTTCAACATGAATAGCCTACCATAAAAACTTCACGTCAATTGGAGCAATACAACAATAGATATGAATTTCTTCCTAAAAAGCATAGGCAAAAAGCTAGAGCAATATTTCTCCACAAACACATACAAGATTATACATCCACTGCATAGATCTAGTCACGAGGATTCTAGAACATCTTCATTTTCCATTTTTATGGTTTTTCTATGATTTACTATGAATTTTCAAAGTTTCAGCCACATTATAGATAAAAGAAAAAGGAAAACCTAATAAGACAAACACTTTTCACAGAAGCCCCTGCATGAAACTATAATTAACTTGTAGTAAAAATATTATATAGCACTATTCATATGAGTCTAGGACTTCGCATCTGGAACCCTGGAAAAGCTTACAATCCATTTTCCTCCTTCCTTGGATCGACCAGAGTAGAGCAGAGTATCGGCTCGAGGTTTGGCCGATTGGGTCGGTAGGGAGCCCATTGGCTGCGGGGACAGCGGCAACGGCACCCCCAGAGCTGCGTGCACCCGTCGAGGAGCGCGGCTACAGTGGAGACGGTCTGTGGCCCTCTGGCCACAGGCACCGACAGCATGCAGCGGCAGCGGCTGCTGCTGGCTGGGCTCTGGCAGCGGTAACGGCCGGAGGGGCGGCACGCTAGGCGCGCGAGAGAGAGGGAGGTGATCGGCGAGGGTAGAGGAGGGAAGAGCAGGGAGCAATGGCGGTGGAGCTTGCTCTGCTGGGCCATGGCGGCGAGTGGAGGAAAAGGAGTCGGCGGCCGGCGTGGCTTAAGAAGGCAAGGACGACGTTTCAGGGCGCGCCAGCACCTTCTCGAGCTTGTCCACGCGGGCGGCCACGCATCTACACACGAGAAACAACGCGAAAGCAGCCAAACGGCGCACGACGGTGACGCAGCAAGCAGGCAGCCGCCGGTGACACTGTAGCAACTGACAGCGCCACTTCCTTGCTCTTGTTCTCCCAATCCATTCATCCATAGCTCCAGGTCCATTACCAAAAGTTGTAAAACTACGTGAGATCTCCCATAAAACTAGATGATTTGAAGGATTTTGAATTTTGAAAACATATACTTGAAACTGAAAAACTGAAGTCAGTTTCAATGTTACAAACAGATTTGATTAACAATTTTGAGCAATTAATTAATGTCTAAACATTGATCAAACCATCCAACCAATAGCATAGTATCAAAGTATAAACATCACACCAATTCATAGAACCAAAGTTGAACAAATTTTATTTATAAAAATTGATTTAATAATTCACCAAAATCTGAATTCCATAACTGATATTCAGGGACTTAGTCAAAATGGCTAAGTTTGAAAATTAGTATTGAATACAAACTTTGAGCTCAAATTTAAACATGTTTGATTTGGAAACACAAACAAACTTTGATTCTATATCAAAGAACATACTTTGAACTCCAGAGTTTATTTTAACAAAAAAAATTGTTTAAGAAATTTTCATTCCATAAAATCACAAAGAACCTTAACTAATGTTATAAGCAACATTTCATGTAACATATAAACATAGCATTGGCAACACATACATGCTATATTTGAAATATGCAATGCATTTATGGCACAAGGCTTGATGATTATGCATGATGATCAACATGATCAAGGTTTTACTAACTCAGATGAAAGAGACATGATTAACACTACTCATGCCTACTTTGAAAAAGTAAACATGCAAACAAAGTTTAGGTTAGGGCTCATGCTAGAAGAGTTAAACTCCACACCTTGCCACCACTTGACATATCTTGTTTAAGTCTAATCTCACCGCTTAGCCTATACTAACACCTGAGGTGTTACACCCAGAGCCGAACTGGCAACTGCCACGGGCCCCAACGTCTACGCTGCGGCCGCACGCTCTCATACAAAAAATTAACCCGGCAAGCTACGCTCACCGCCGCACCGTCCACGCGGCCTCCCGAACTAAGGGACGGTAGAGCTCCAACTTTAATTAAAACAGCTTCAGTTATAGTTTTACATTGGAGCGGCTTTACTTGATTTCAGTTTATTTGGACAGAGAAATGTTTGGTAAAATGGCTTGTCCGGTATGGAAAAAACGGTATATACCTGTAATACCCTCCTTTTTTTTTACCTTTTTCCTCTTTTTTCCTTTATTTTTTTATCTTCTCTTATTTCTCTCTCCATTTTATCTCTACCGCACGCACCACTTTCACTTTCACAGGCTTATATGTCCATACGCGGCCGTCCAAGAGCAAGCACGGTCGGCCACCAGAGGAGCCCGAGCATGCGCGTTTGGCCGGAGGAGGCCACTGGTGGAGGAGCGCGAGTAGCTAGGCCCCGTGCCCCTTCCTCCTCGACGTTGTCATGGTCGCGCTCGCGATGTCCGTATTCCTTCTCACCACCGAGCGGGTCTTTCCGGACATACGACCAAAAAAATAATAACTAAAAAGATAAAACTGGCAAAAAATAGAATTGGATGGGGTCTCTTTGGACGTATATGACTAAAAAATAAGTTTTCGTACTATCCAATTATTTGATTAGTTGGACCATTGTTTTTTCTAAATCTTTAATAAGAATCGGTACGTTATGTTTTTAATCATAACTACATCGATACTAGCCGGTCGTACATTGTTAGGAATCTTTGTTTCTTTTGATTTGACTAGTAAAATTGCCCGTACGTTGCAGCGGGGAGAAAAAACTATCAAATATATTCATTGCAAACAACAACGAGAGAATAGTATATATATATATATATATATATATATATATTTATGTTTAACCCCCTTCATACAATTTAAAAGTTTTCTCGTTGCAAAACACAAAAGTATCTAGACATAAATATATAGTAACTTCAATTTTCTAAACAACTAACTCCTGGCTAACTTTAATTATAGGAGTAACAGATAATAATAACATAATATGGGCATGTTTGGCTAGGCTCCGCCTGCGCCGCTCCTTCGCTAAATCCGAAGCCGAAGCTGGAGCGGCAGAGGTGCAAATCACAACTTCGCCTCCTTAGGCAAAAAGGGTTTCGGCTCCTCCTCCCGTCGTCGCGTAGAAACGATCCTCCTTCTGTCGCCATTTGGTGCGGTGCTCCTTCACTGAATTCGAAGCCAGAGCCGGAGCGGTAGAGCGGCAAATCATGACTTCACCTCCTTAGGCCTCCCGTCGCGCAGAAGCGATCCTCCTTCTGTCGCCATTTGGTGTGGCTCTGCTGCCGCAGAGCAGGAGCCAGAGCGGCACAAGCACGACCTAAATATCTTTATCTATACCTAATATACACAGCGCACGGGTGATGCGGAAGCTCAGGCAGCACGGCGTGGCGTGGTCGGCTCGGCTAGACAAGTGGCGTGGCAGGGCGGTAGCTCGGGCAGGTGTTGCAGGAGGCCGGTGGCTTGATCTAGTGGCACGACAGCGCAGCTCCAGCGTCCGCGTTACCGAGAGGTAGCACCAAGACGGCAGGCTCATATGGTTTGATTTCGTATGTGATCGTGTCAATTTATTCTTAATTTGCTTCTCTTGTACATGAGTCATCGCTCTTGTCGGTTCACTGTGTATTAGAATGAAAAAAAAAATCCCCAAAAAAAGAAAAAATAATAATAAGGAAAACACAAAAGGTGCGTACATGAGCTAAGAGCTCCTGTCGAATATCAGTTCTAGCGGCTAGATCTCCGTCCCTACGGGTGCTTTCCTATTTTATTATTTATTGATTTGCTTTTTCGTCCATTAATTAATGTATATATCCAATTCTTTTCCAACTTTTCATCTTCTATTGTGTCACGTTTGTGTTTGTTTAGTTTGTTTTGGAAATGGACTTCGTATCGTGCTAAACAATAGTTAGTCTAACTTGTATGAGTACGGATTATTATATATAAGTTTGGACGGAAACTCTCCATTGTTCTGTAGTTAGGGAGAGATGGACAAAAAAAATAGATGGACGGAAAAAAATAGCCGGAAATTTTGTCTCTTTAGTATTAAATATAAATATAGATATAGATATAGATAACGGAAAAAGGAAGTTGTGTGAAGATGACATAACAAAGATCCTACTTTTTGTCAATCAAAAGATAGAAAACAGAAACCTAATTGGTCCAAACGTTTCAGCAGGGTAAAACAAAAATATTGCATTGTAAATTCTGAACAGTGCAATGCAACATAAAAAACAACAAGCATGACATCATCATTGTATTTGATCCATTAATAACTAATACTAATATGGCAAGGCGCACGGCTGGCGAGTTCCAGAAAAAGAAATCACGGACTGACCTGACCGCCTGGGCTGCACCTGCGCGTTTGCGTTACAGGAAAAGCAATACAGGGGACGTCAAACTTCATTTTACAGGGGTATTGATCATAACTCCCTTGTGGCGTGTGTATGTCGAATCGGATCAGAGCAGTGCAGTTTGGAATCAGAGATACATGTATAGGAAACCAACTCGAGTCATTCCGCTGTCCAACTTGAACTCGAGCTACGACGATGATGAACTAAAACCGGACTCCAAAACATAGGGATACCAGACGTACCAAAACTGGACTAACGGACAGAAAATTAGAAATAAACCAGATCGAAATTGGACATACCCAGATTACTCAGGACTTATAGGATCTATTTGATTAGGATTTGGATTCTTATCTATCCAACTTACCTCAAGAAGACCTACCTATATAAAATAGGAGAGTTGTGGAGAGACGGACAGAAATAGTTTTTACATTCACAAAATTAGTTAGAGAAGGTCATACCAAAATAATGTGTAAAAAAAAACAGCGAAAATTTTGTCTCTTTATTATTATTATTATTATTATTATTATTATTAGATATAAAGATATATATATATATATATATATATATATATATATATTAGCGTATTCCAAAACAAGACTACGTACTGTAATTTTTAGCCATGTTGATCAAACACCTTGGCCACACATTGAGCCGACAGGAACATACTGTACACTAGCTGACCCGTTCCAGGGGTGCCGGCACAGAAGCCAGGGTAAATTTTTTGCTAAATGTTACTGTATTATTTTCGTTGTTATTTGGTAATTAGTGTCCAATCATAGTCTAATTAGGTTTAAAAATTTCGTCTCGTGATTTTCGTCTAAACTATGTAATTAATTTTATTTTTTATTTATATTTAATACTTTATACATGCGTTTAAAGATTCGATGTGACAGAAAATCTTAAAAAATTTGACAAAATAAAGCGCAGCTAAACAGGGCCAGTACACCATGCCCAAACCCCCGAAAGAGCCAACAGGACGCGGCAGACCAGGACTCGAAAAGCCGCGGGAACCAAGGCCCGAAGACGGGTGGTGGTGAACTGCGCACTGCACTGTACCCCGTGCAAGCGGGCGCGGCGCCCGACAAGACCCGCGCGCGTTCTAACCCGATTAATTGGTTTCTTTTTCTACCCAAAACAATACTGTATTTTTCTCTAATAAGCGCGTGTTTAGTGCTACCCAAAATCCAAAAAAGTGCTACAGTATTATATCGAATCTTACGATACATACATAGAGCATTAAATATAGACGAAAAAAAACTAATTGCACAGTTTGGTTGGAAATTACGAGACGAACGTTTTGAGCCTAATTAGTTCATGATTAAACACTATTTACCAAATAAAAACGAACATGCTATAATAGCTCAAATTCTCAAATTCAGACAACTAAACACGCTCTAAATTCCTCCATCCACGTCATCTAGACAGGCCCTTCCGCTCGCCCCGTGCCGTGCGCTCTGCTGCAGCCCGCAGCGCGCGCAGACGGGCAGGCCTCAGGGCTCAGGGTCGACTGGTCGTCGAGTCGGGCTCGTGTCAAATCAAATCAAATCAATCACCGCTCGCCTCCGTCCGCGTCAGTCGAAATCGCATCGAACCATCCGTCCTCCCTCCTGCGCCGCTCGTGGCGTGGTTTCGCTGCGCATTCGCGACGTCTCTCTCTTGCAGGTACCGTAGCTGTTACCGGCCGCTGCCCTCTGCGCCTCGCCGTGCCGTGTGTGCACCGGTGGCCGCCACGTGGCGGCGAGGGAGGGAGATGGCGTCGGCGGGCCGCTGGGCGTGGATGGCGGAGGTGGCGGGCGAGGAGCTGGCGAAGCTGGAGGCGGCGCACCCGGGCCGCTTCGGCCCGCTCAAGGCCGAGCTCGAACGCCTCGTCGCCGACCCCGGCTTGGACGAGGCAGCGTTCCCGCTCGTCTCACCGCGCGCCGGTACCACTCCGGCCGCCTCTTCGTCCCTGCTTGCTGCTGCTCCTTCGCGCACGGTGCCCGTGTGCACTCAAGGTTCGTCCTCCACGTGCCTCCGCCGCTCTATGCCATGTCACTTCTGTCCCGTCCCGTGCCACGGTGCCAGTGCATGATCCAGCCATCAGCCGTGGCCACTCGGCCGCTCCACTCACCTTGCGACGAACTTCTGCAGAGTCGTCGACCCGGAAGAGAAAGCCGCGCGGCAGCCGGGAGGAGGTGAAGCGGAGACGGCGGCCGAGCGCGCCGCCGGGAGGGACGAAGGACGGGGCCAACTTGGCCATCGAGCGCGCCCAGCGGTGCCCAGAGAGGATCCGCGCTGTCAAGCAGAGCTTGCTTGCCGCTTGGATTCACTGACGGGATGCAGGGGTGGATGTGGATGGAGAAACGAGAGCAGGAACAAGGAAAAACTCGGGCCATGGAAAGGGAAACCCCCCCAAAAAAATCACCTTTTAACGATCGAGAGCCTCTTTTTTGGTTATTGGAAAGTGAGAATGGTATTGTTCATGGGGGAAAAGTTGGTTCTCCAAGATTACAGAGCCCTGTGTACTAAGTAGAACTGCCCTTGTACGCCATGTCGCGGATTAAGCTGAACTGCGCAAATAGTAAAGCGGGCTAATATGCCTCGCTCAATCGAACTGTACCGCTTACATCTCGTTGATCAACCGATTCATCAAGCCGATTGATTTTCCATGCGCATTGAGAAGAATTGTGATACCGATTGGTGATTGGTTCAAATCATTTCCGCCGATACCATCTAATGCCCAACATCAGCTGACTTAGTTGCAGATAAGCCGTAGGATCAACATGTACACGGCTGGCCGGCAAATTTTCAAAGAGTTATGCCAAAAGTAAAACTTGGAAATTTAAGCCTATTCCAGGTCCTAGCCGCACCGAATTCATAGTATTACCTGGTCACAATATATAGCAAGTAAGATATGATGCTCATATTGATGCAACAAACGTCGTTCCTTAATTGACCAAGCGAGAGCTAAGCGAGTTACACGACTCGAGATCCTGTTTTGCTGTGAACCTAACCCTCACCGGATCTAGATCACATTCATTTATCTTGGTCAAGCTTTTAGCTCTTTCCTCCCCTATTTTTTCATGATTTAAGCAATTAACTCGTATAGCTTCAAGTAATGATAATTTTCACGTACTCGACTTCTACCGTTCTAAGCATGCTAAACATGAATAATGCACTATGCAAGTAAACAAGCAACACTTCAAGCTTGATATGAATGAAGAAGGAATGAAAGTTAAACATATTGCATCTAAGTCATCGCATACATACATAACATGCAAGTACATAGCACATATTCAAGTTATGCTTGGAGAAAAGAGACAAGGATGCTTAGGTTGGTACCTTATGGTTAAGTGGGGGGGATCGGGGAGTTCAGGTTCAGCCACAAACTCGCCTTCCTGCTTAACGAGTGCCTCCTAGGCTGCCTCCATCCCTACACGAGTACAATCAAAGACAGCATGAAATGCAATTTAACCTTTTTTGGGGTGGGGGCACTACAAATTTTCTCAAAAATTGATTGAATTTGAAATTTTTATTGGAAACTATACGGATTTAGTAGGGTCTTGGCCCCTCCTTGTCCTATCTCTCTGCCACTGAGTACAATGATGCACAAGTAAACATGATACTTATGATCTACAATGCTTGTTCATGAACAAGATGGAAATACATTATGCATAGTTTGGAACTTAATTAGGGACTATAAGTAATGCTAGAGGGTTAGGACAATACCATGGCCGCTGGACTATCCACCCCTGAAAGGTCCTAATATGGCTAAAGGGGGGTGAATAGCCTATTTAAAAATCTACAAATCAACTAGAGCAATTTGATTAGTATAACAAATAGCGAAACGCAAACTTGCTCTAGCTCTACAAGGGTTGCAAGCCACCTATCCAATAATTCTAGTTGCTATGATCTCTAGACACAATTTTCTATGTCACTACTCACTAAGAGCTCTCACACTTGCTACACTAAAGAGCTCTACTAGATGAACTTAAAACAACAAAGCAAGCTCTCAATTCTAATTACACTAAAGAGCTGGCTACAACTAGTTTGCAAGAATATAAATGAGTGAGTAGAGTGATTATACCGCCTTGTAGAGGACTGAACCAAGCACAATATGAATACCAAATCAATCACCAGGAGAATACCAAAGGGCAAGAGACAACCAATTTTTCTCTCGAGGTTCACGTGCTTACCGGCACGCTAGTCCCCGTTGTGTCGACCAACACTTGGTGGTTCGGCGGCTAAGAGGTGTTGCACGAACCTCGTTCACACAATTGGACACCGTAAGAACCTACCCACAAGTGAGGTAACTCAATGACACGAGCAATCCACTAGAGTTACCTTTCGGCGCTCCGTCGGGGAAGGCACAAGACCCCTCACAATCACCATGATCGGAGTCGGAGACAATCACCAACCTCCGCTTGATGATCCTCGCTGCTCCAAGCCATCTAGGTGGCAGCAACCACCAAGAGAAACAAGTGAATCCCGTAGTGAAACACGAATACCAAGTGCCTCTAGATGCAATCACTCAAGCAATGCACTTGGATTCTCTCCCAATCTCACAATGATGATAGATCAATGATGGAGATGAGTGGGAGGGCTTTGGCTAAGCTCACAAGGTTGCTATGTCAATGCAAATGGCCAAGAGAGTGAGCTTGAGCCGGCCATGGGGCTCAAATAAAAGCCCCCACGAAATAGAGCCGTTGTACCCCTTCACTGGGCACAACACGGGGTGACTGGACACTCCGGTCAGTTCGACCGGACGCAGGACCCCAGCGTCCGGTCGCCCGATGTTTGCCACGTGTTATCGACTTCAAACGCCGATCGCCCGATCTCAACGGTCAAGTGATGACCGGGCGCGTCAGTTAGAAAGTGACCGGACGCAGGACCCCAGCGTCCGGTCGTTTCCAGAAAGGTTCCAAACGCGAAATTTTACGACCGGACGCGTCCGGTCATGCTCGACCGGACTCACCCGGCATCTGGTCACTCAATGTTTCCTCTGTGCGCCTCACGTCAGCGTACGTCAGCACTGACCAGACTTAGACCATGAGCGTCCGGTCAGTTTACACGCCAGCGTCCGGTCACAGGACCGAGACCGTGTGCTTACTGCTGTCACTGATCGAACTCTAAACCCAGCGTCCGGTCACTGCACCATCAGCGTCTGGTCACTCTATGAATCCCTGTCTTTTCTGTATAGGGCACCGGTGGCACCGTCGGACTGTCTGCACTCTACGGGCGGACACTCCGCCGGTGAAGTTTCCTACCCTTGCTCAAATGTGCCAACCACCAAGTGTATCACCTTGTGCACATGTGTTAGCATATTTTCACAAGCATTTTCAATGGTGTTAGCACTCCACTAGATCCTAAATGCATATGCAATGAGTTAGAGCATCTAGTGGTACTTTGATAACCGTATTTCAATACGAGTTTTACCCCTCTTAATAGCACGGCTATCTAACCTAAATGTGATCACACTCGCTAAGTGTCTTGATCACCGAAATAAAATGGCTCCTACTATTTATACCTTTGCCTTGAGCCTTTTGTTTTTCTCTTTCTTCTTTTTAAGTTCAAGCATTTGATCATCACCATGCCATCACCATCGTCAAGATATTCGCCATTGCTTTATCACTTGGAGTAGTGCTACCTATCTCATAATCACTTTGATAAACTAGGTTAGCACTTAGGGTTTCATCAATTAACCAAAACCAAACTAGAGCTTTCAATCTCCCCCTTTTTGGCAATTGATGACAACCCTTACACAAAGATATGAATTGAAATTTAATTGAATCCATGTTGCTTGCCCAAGCATATTTACCATGTGTGAAAGAATATGGACAAGTTTTATGAACTCCAAATAGTAGCAATTTCTCTCCCTACATATGTGCTAAGAGTTTGGATTGTAGCTTGCACATATGCTTAGATAGGAAATATAGGAGACAATTTCTATCAAATGATGCTAAGGTATAAGAGATGGACCTTTGAAGCGTGATACCAATCAGAGTGCACCAATATACCATCCTTAGCACCATTAGTAACTAGACATACACAAAAACTAGAATATCCCATGAGATCAACATTACAAGCAAGGGTCTAGTTTTCATATGATGAACATAAGTCTAGTTACTTTAGCCTATGCATGCTAGTTTTTCATTTTACCATTCAAGCATATAGCTAGCATACACCACACAAGCATGGATATTGAAATTTAAAACTTGTGCCATGCAAGCAAATATATGAAATGCACATTCAAATACAACATACAAGTTTATGAGCTTGCTCCCCCTACTTGTGTGCATTTTTTATTGATCCTCTTACAATGTCATTTCATTTGTTTGCTCCTCCTATCTTACTATCTTTGTGAATTTCTCTCCCCCTTTGTCAACAATTAGCACAAAAGGTGAGCTCAAATTATAGATAGGTTGGGGTGAAATCATGTGAAATGAGGATCATTTTCTCAATTTGGTTCAATCTAGATTACTTGCGAAAGATATTTAACTCGGTTTGATCCAAGGACAAGCTTCTTCACACCTCCAAATAAGGGTTATCTTGTACCATATTGAGTTAAACACTTATAGCTTATTTTCTAGATCAAACACTAGGTTTACAAGCCCACAAACATGTCATATGCTACCACTAGATCATTTCAAGCATACAAGCAATAGTGGTACCATACAAGCATCAAATTCATTTGATTTTCATGAATGAGCCTATTCAAATGTGAAATATGTCTAGATGCACTAAACATGTCCTTAGCAAGGTTGTATGTCATGCCAATCAACTTTTACCTTGGATTGCTCGAAGGAGAGGCGTGTCATATAATGGGGGTGCATCAACACATATTGGAGAAGTCAAGTATGTTCAATTCATTTCTTAGCTTGCAAAACCTCTTTTCATCAAGTGGCTTGGTGAAGATATCGGCAAGTTGATCTTCGGTGCCCACACTCTCAATGCAAATGTCCCCCTTTTGTTGGTGATGTCTTATGAAATGATGGCGGACATCAATGTGCTTTGTTCTTGAATGTTGAACCGGGTTGTTGGTGAGCTTTACGGCACTCTCGTTGTCACATAGCAATGACACTTGCTTGAATTTGATTCCAAAATCACTCAAAGTAGCCTTCATCCAAAGTAATTGAGCACAACAACTACCGGCCGAAATGTAGTCCGCTTCGGCAGTTGAAAGTGCTACACTATTTTGCTTCTTTGATGACCAAGACACAAGTGATCTTCCCAATAGTTGACATGTGCCCGAAGTGCTCTTTCTCTCAACTTTGCATCCCGCATAATCGGAGTCCGAATATCCAATCAACTCAAATCTTGCTCCTTTGGGATACCATAATCCAATATTTTGTGTATGCTTCAAGTACCTCAATATTCTCTTTATTGCCTTCAAATGACTTTCTCTTGGTGAGGCTTGAAATTTAGCACACATACATACACTAAATAGCACATCCGGCCTTGATGCGGTCACATAGAGTAGGCTTCCAGTCATAGACCGGTACATCTTTTGATGCACCATGTTGCCACTAGCATCACTATCCAAGCTTCCACTTGTCCCCATTGGTGTACTAATAGCTTTAGCATCATCTATTCCAAACTTCTTGAGCATGTCCTTGATATACTTGCCTTGACTCACAAATGTGCCATTTTTCATTTGCTTGATTTGAAGACCAAGGAAGTAGCTAAGGTCTCCAATCATGGACTGAATCTTGAGCATCTCTCTTCATAAGTCAAATCCGACTGAATCTTGATACTAGTAGGTTCAATAGCTTCTTCGGGCACACGAAGGCATTTCTTGAGTTGGGAGACATGAAAAACACTGAATATAGCTTTCATTTCTGGAGGTAACTGGAGTTTGTAGGCTACAGGCCCTTTTCGTGCAATGATCTTGTATGGTCCAATATACCTAGGAGCAAGTTTTTGCTTAACTCCAAACCTTTGTACTCTCCTCATTGGGGATACCTTTAGATACACATAATCTCCAACTTGGAACACAATAGGACTTCTCCTCTTATCTGCATAACTCTTTTGTCTTGATTGAGCGGCTTCGATATGTTGTTGAATGATTTGTACTCGTTCTTCAGCTTCTTTGACAAAGTCAATTCCATAATACCTTCTTTCACTAGGCTCAATCCAATTCAGAGGGGTCCTACACTTGCGACCATATAAAGCTTCAAATGGAGCCATCTTGATACTCTCTTGATAACTATTATTGTAGGAGAATTCAACCAAAGGTAACCAATCCTCCCATGAACCCTTGGAAGAAATCACACATGCTCTCAACATATCTTCCAAGATTTGATTCACACGTTCAGTTTGACCTGCGGTCTGGGGGTGATAAGCAGAGCTACGAATCAATGTGGTACCCAAGTACTTATGCAGATGTTCCCAAAAATGATTAACAAATTGGGGCCCTTGATCTGATACAATACTCTTAGGCACACCATGCAATCTGACAATTTGTTCCATGTATAGCTTTGCATATTGATGAGGTGGATACTTGACATTGACAGGAATAAAGTGTGCAGACTTGGTGAGACGGTCAACAATTACCCAGATAGAATCATGACCTTTTTGGGTATTTGGAAGTCCGACAATGAAATCCATACTAATGTCATCCCATTTCCAACTTGGAATGGACAGTGGCTGAAGTAAACCTGCTGGTTTCATATGAATGGCCTTCACTCGGCAACAATTATCACACCTGGCAACATATGCCGCAATTTCTTTCTTCATTTTTGTCCACCAAAATCTAGTCTTCAAATCTTGGTACATCTTGCTGCTACCTGGGTGAATGGATAGCTTGGAAGAATGAGCTTCCTCTAGGATTTGGTTCCTCAACTCCCTATCTTTCGGCACTACAAGCCGATCTTTAAACCATAGAACATCATTCTCATCTAACCGAAAATGCTTACTTTCTTCTTCTTTCATCTTTCTCTTGATATGGAATATGCCAACATCAGTCTTTTGGAGCTCAATGATCTTTGACTCTAGAGAACAACTAACTGTGATATTATGTAGGACTGCCGGATGCAATAAGTCGAAACCATCTTCCAACAAAGAATTGCCATGATACTTCTGACTTAAGGCATCGACAACTACATTGGCTTTCTCCGGATGATAATGCACTTCTAGGTTGTAGTCCTTGATCAATTCTAACCATCTTCGCTGCCTCATGTTCAACTCAGGTTGGGTGAAAATGTACTTAAGGCTCTTGTGATCAGTGTAAATATGACAAACATTACCAAGCAGATAATGTCTCCAAATCTTCAAAGCATGGACAACTGCTGCAAGCTCTAAATCATGCGTTGGATAGTTGACCTCATGTTTTCTCAACTGGCGCGAGGCATAAGCAATGACTCGGCCTTCCTGCATCAAAACACACCCTAAACCGGTTCCTGAGGCATCACAAAATATATCAAACGGCTTCTCAATGTCAGGCTGTGCCAACACAGGAGCTGTAGTTAGCAAAGTCCGCAAAGTGTGAAAAGCTACCTCACACTCCGGTGTCCAAACAAACTTCTCATCCTTCTGAAGTAACCTGGTCATAGGCTTGGATATCTTGGAGAAATCTGGGATAAACCGACGGTAATATCCAGCTAGACCAAGAAAACTTCGAACTTCATGAACTGAGGTTGGGGCTTTCCAATCCATCACTTCTTGCACTTTGGATGGGTCTACAGAAATTCCATTCTCCAATAAGACGTGACCTAGGAAAGGTACCTTCTTCAACCAAAACTCACATTTACTAAACTTTGCATACAACTTATGCTCTCTTAGTCTCGACAATACCACTCTCAAGTGCTCTTCATGTTCTTCTGCCGTCTCAGAATAAATCAAAATATCATCGATGAACACAACCACGAACTTGTCAAGTTCAGGCATGAACACCGAGTTCATCAAATACATGAAGTAGGCAGGAGCATTGGTCAATCCAAAGGACATGATCAAATACTCATAAAGGCCATACCTAGTGGAAAAAGCCATCTTAGGTACGTCTTCCTGCCTAATCTTGATTTGGTGATAACCTGATCTCAAATCAATCTTAGAGAACACTTTTGCTTTCGACAATTGATCAAACAAGATATCAATGCGTGGCAAAGGATACTTGTTCTTGATAGTAACAGCATTGATCAATTCTGCTAACTCATTGGGAGTCATAGTCCACACACATCATTTCTGCTAACTCATTGATGTCTGCCATCATTGGTTAATTGATGAAATCCTTCTTTTTCACGAATATGGCGGGACAACCCCAAGGTGATGAACTGGGGTGAATAAGACCCTTCTCTAAAAGTTCATGCAACTGAATCTTCAATTCTGCTAACTCATTGGGAGTCATTCTATAAGGTCTTCGAGAAATAGGAGCGGTACCAGGTAATAATTCTACCTTGAACTCTATCTCTTTGTCCGGTGGTAACCCTGGCAATTCATCAGGAAAGACATCCGGAAATTCTCCTACTACCGGAATATCAGCAAGGGCCATAGGCTGTATAGCATTGGCCACATTATGGAGATCAAACTCCCTAGGAAGGGGTACTAGAAAAGCCTCATTATTCTTGGGATCCCTCAACATAACAGTTCTAGTTGAGGTATCAATAAGAACACCATGGTTCTTCATCCAATTCATCCCAAGATCACATCAATACCCAATCCCGGTAATATCACTAGGTTTGCAGTATACTCCCTTTCACTTATTTGGATGCGTACATTTCTAACTATCTGATTGGTAGAAATGTTGCTCCCAGCAGCACTTATACAATAACCACCCTTTTCTACTACAACTATTTTCTGATCATGCTTGGATGCAAATGTTGGACTCATGAAAGAATGCGAAGCTCCAGAATCAAATAAAACAACGGCAGGATGATGATTCACAAGAAACATACCAGCCATGACCACTTCACCAGAGGGAATTTCTTCCATGGTGGTATAGTGCACATGTCCTTGACATCCACTGGAATTGCCCTGCTTCTGGTTGTTGTTCTTCCTAGGATATAGACAATTTCTTGCCCAATGGCCAGTCTTGTTGCAATTCCAGCACGGCATACCGTTAGGTGGAACATTGGAGCTGCTTTGTCCAGTGCTACTCTTAGGTAGAGCAATAGAATAAGCCTTGCGATATACTTGCTGGTTCTGACTTGGCTGTGCCTTCTTCTGGGGTGGTCTGTACTTTGGAGCTAGAGGGCGGAACTGGGGTCTCACATTGGTAGGAGCTTTGGACTGGGATACTCCTGCTTCAAAAGCTTGCTTGTGATTCTTGGACGCTGTATAGATGTTGTTCTGATTCTCTTGGGTTAGTGCATCACTAACAAACTCATTGAAGGTAGCACTTTTGTTGTTAGCTAGCGTCTTCATTAGCTTTGGGCTAAGGCCCCGCTTGAAACTAGCAATTTTCTTTGTATCTGTATCCACAAACTCTATAGCATACCTTGACAGATTGTTAAAGGCATGCAGATACTCTGTCAAACTCTTAGTTCCTTGCGTCAGCCTCATAAATTTTGTATGCTTCATGCTCATCAGACCTGGGGGAATATAATGCCCCCTAAAAGCAACCTTGAACTGATTCCATGTAATTTGTGCATCTTCAGGCAAAGTGGATCGATGATGACTCCACCATATGCCCGCCGGTCCATGCAACTGGTGCGATTCATACTCTGTCTTTAATTGCTCAGTGAGCCTTAAAAGACGAAACTTCTGTTCTATAGTATTCAGCCACTCATCTGACTGCAACGGTTCTTCTGCTTCCTTAAAGATAGGAGGCTTGGTATCGAGGAAGTCCTTAAAAGTACTGAACTGGTTAGGTTTAGGTCCTTGGTGCTGATCTCTTCCACGACCTTGTCCAGCATTCTGCGCAAGACCACGCAGCACTTCACCCATGGCACGTTGAGTCTCCATGAGTTGCGCCATCATCTCAGCTGGGGTAGGATGCGGTGGTGGGGGAAGATCCTCATGGCCATTGCCACGGCCATCGTTACCACCCGCATCATCACCAAAAATTCCCCTATGAGTGCGCGTCATCTGCGAAGTTGCAACAACAAGTGATTATTGGAGGATGCCCAGAGATTGCAGAAGAATTGCAAAAATTATGTCATACTGTAATTATTGGAGAGAATCATAAATTCATACAATTACACAGAGGCACAACAATCCAATTCCACCACATACATCACCAAATGATCACTTATCGTGCCCGCAACGCGTTCCCTACAAGCCAAATTTTTGTTTAAGCACAACTGGAATTCCATTAAACAATGCAATTGCCACAAGTAGTACGTGCATAGTTCCAATAACCATCACAAGGGTACATCATTAAAATGAGACCTACATACTAATTTGTTACTACTTCAGCTAAGCTACTCCTATCTCTTTCATCCCTGTCTCTGACTAAAGCATTACCACTTGGTTGGTTCCAAGTAGTC